>JAODFW020967285.1:0-10552 GCA_027575235.2 Palythoa mutuki
TGTTTCAGTTTGTTGTCTGTTCCAGGGTGCGGCGTTTATTCGAGGGCGGCGTTTATTAATATTTTGGCTTTCAGGTGTGGCGTTTATTCGAGGGCGGCGTTTAATCGAGGGCGGCGTTTATTCGAATAAATACGGTATATCTCAGAAGCCTTAATTTCATTTTGAGTAATTTTTGTCATCATTTGTGTGACAATATTTGTCTTCGTCATTTGTTCGACTTTGACATCATTTAACGACATGTTGCGCACAATGGAGGATGTTGTACTTTTTATAAGCTTTACTGTTGCATATATAGCGGTCCTCCAAGAGATATTCCTGTATTTGAGGGATAGTTATAAGATCTGCAAGTGTAACAACGGACCGTAGTGGTCATTACATCGCCTCTTACCTCTACAACACAGGATAGAATCCTGGGTGCAGCATGTGATCTGAGATTTGTTGATCGCAATCTGATTCCAAGGGTTTTTCTCCCTCAGTAAAATCAACTTCCCACTTTTTCCATGTGGCTATGGTGCTGTGCTCCGAGGTCACGCATATGTGGCCTGTAAAGAAGCGTTTAGTTCCCCTTTTATGTTTTATCTTTCATGTTTCATTTTTCATGCTTTATTGATGCATACTCCTGCAACAACCATTTCAAATCCCAAACTTTATCTGCTTGACCAAAATGACCAAAATCACTTGACGCGACTAGTTTCTACTGTTTTCAAGTGGCTTGTGCTCCTTCCAACGTTTTTAACTTTACTGCACTCTTTAATGTAAATAATGTCTCAAGAGTACAATTAAATTTTTGTTGTTGTTGTACAATTGTGTGCGTGATTGTAAACCTCGTTGAGCTCTGCTGCATCCTCCTAATTTATTCCTTGATTTCATGGAGGGTGATTAGCAAGCCTGATTTTTCATTAATATTATTATTATCATTATTTGTAGCGTTAACTTGCTCAAGTAACACAAACGATCAAATCAGCGATATTGTGTTATCCGGTACATCGGGAATTATACAAAGCCCAAACTACCCTCTCAATTACCCAATCAGCCAGAGGTGTACCTGGATACTTCAACTTTCAGATTACAGAAGCATTTGGAATGTCACATTCACATCTTTTGACATCGATAGAAAAGGTTCTGCAAATTGTGATCATGACTATGTAGAAATTTTTGATGGCTCAGCGTCAACAGGAGCTTCATTAGGCCGATACTGTGGAAATGTACAACCACCGCATATCTACAGTACTGGGAGCAAGCTTGCCATTGTATTTTTCTTACTAAGGAGATCTCTGAGTGGCTTGGATGTTTCAGCAAGCCTTGGAGAAAATTTACTCAACTGGTTTGCCATTCCAAGAAATCTTCTCAACTCTTTTACGTTGGTTGGCTCTGGCATTTCTGAAATAGCTTTGATCTTTGCGGGATCAGGTCTGACACCGGTTGCATCTACTACATGGCCTAGAAAAGTTACTTTGTTCTTTGAAAATTCACACTTACTGACACTCAAGGTAATCCCGGCTTCTTCTATCCTGGTCAATACTTTTTCCAGTCGTTCATCGTGTTCCTCTTGATCTTTACCATACACTAATATATCGTCAATCATGTTGACTGTCCCTTTCATGTCAGATAAGATGGATTGCATGCGTTTTTGAAAATGTTCAGGTGCCGAAGTAATACCAAATGGGAGCCTGTTATAACAGTATCGACCAAATGGGGTAATGAAAGTTGTCAGAAAAGATGATTCTTCAGTTAACTCGATTTGATAAAATCCAGAGTTTGCATCGAGCTTAGAAAATACTTTGGCTCCACTCAGTTGTGCTAACACATCATCTACGGCTGGTAATACTAAACGTTCACGTTTAACCTGTTCATTAAGTTTAGTTAAATCAACGCACAATCTAACATCACCGCTACTTTTTGGAACAACAACAATCGGAGCGCACCAATCAGTTGGTTGATCAACTCTGGAAATTACTCCTTGCTTTTCGAGTTGCTCCAACTTTTCTTTAACTTTGGGCAAGAGTGGTAAGGCAACACGTCTTGGCGTGGTTACAGCATAAGGCACTGGGTTTTCTTTTAACCTGATATGATATTTTCCTTCTAGTTTACCCAGTCCACTAAATAATTTGGGATGTTTATCGTGGACAAGTTGGTCAAAGGGTTGACGCACAGTATGTACTACTGATACAAGCTTTAATGCTGTAATTGCGGGCCTTCCGAGAAGGGGTGACTTTAGACCTTTGACTACAAAGATTTCTTGTTTAGTCTCGTTTTCATTGACTTTAATATGTGCTGTAAAAGTTCCCATCACGTGTAGTTTTTGCTGACTTGGACCTGTCAGTGTCCTTTTCGTGTCACATAACTCACACTTTAGTTTCTTAAAAACTGTTTCTGGGATGACTGATACGTCGGCCCCTGTATCTACCTTAAATTCTATGGGGTAACCATTTGTATTGGCCTTCACTTTCCATGGGTTAATAACACTGGGACTGTCTATTTCATCTAGCGACACTGCATCAAGGAAATAACTTTCATCGTCCATAACTACATTCACTTTGTTGCTGTGACAGACAATCTCGTAATGACCCTTTTTTGAGCACTTTCGACACGTGGCACAACTCGCTGGGCACTGTGCACGTGCATGTGTGGGGCTTCGGCCACATCGACCACAACGGGTTGAATTTTTCTCCGGTTTTTTTTTCTGAAATTTCTTTTGTTCTGGACGGCTCTTGTTTGGTTTAAATTTACGGGCTTTGGAAAGCATATCAATGTTCTCGGTTTTAGTTGTAGCCGGGTCACTATTTCCTCTGACTACTGACTGCTGAGTTTTCACTGCCTCAGTCTGCCGGGCACTATTGATAGCTTTTTCTAAGGTCAGGTCAGATACTAACTGTAATTTTTCGGAAAGTTTTTGATCGAGCAGTCCTACCACGATCCGATCTCTGATCAGTTCATCGTGGAGAGTTCCAAATTGGCAATGTTCTGCGAGCCCATATAAATCAGTAATAAAAGAATTAACTGACTCACCTAATTCTTGTTTTCTTCGGTTGAATTTGGCTCTTTCATAAATGACATTTCGTTTTTTCACAAAATGCTGCTCAAACCTGTCTTTCACTACCTTGTAATTCTTGGCCTCTTCGGCTGAAAGGACAAATGTGGGCATAATGTCGTCGCTTTTACTGCCCATTGTGTACAACAGCGTGTTCACTTGGCTTTCGCTATCACTTCTGTTAAGCCCAGACGCTGAACGAAAACGTTCAAATCTTTTGATCCACTTCGGCCATTCATTTGGCTTGGAAAAATCAAATTCTTCCGGTGGGGAGATTCTGTATGAAGGAGCACTGAAATTCAACGCTGGATTTTCACCTGACGACCCTGTTGTCGATACTAGGTTTCCACTTGCCGTTTCTTGGCTCATTTTTGCACGAAATTCACAAATACGCCTTTAATACAGTTACTTGACTTCCCCTGAGCCACTTCTGACACCATGTATCGTTGGATGGCCGGAAGAAAGAATAATACACAAGGATTGTGAACACATTCATGTTTTAATGGCCGCCATGTTCGTGGCGTGTTTCCCAACAATGATAACGAGCGGGCCCTGGAACTATTCCACAGGAGGCCTCGATTGGTATTTACATTACAACTTACACTACAGTAGCCAGAAATATACTAACAGATTACATTACATTACACTACACTACACTACACTACACTACACTACACTATACTACACTACACTACACTACACTACATTACATTACATTACATTACATTACATTACATTACATTGCATTGCATTGCATTGCATTGCATTACATTACATTACATTACATTACAAGCAAGAAGTCTTTTATAGTAACATCATTCAGTCCTGATGAGGGTAGGGAATTTTCAGAGTTAAAAAAGTGAGACCATTTATAGGCCGTTAACATTGTCAAAACGTGGAACACCTCCAAAAGAAAATGAAAATTCCAGAGTATAAAGAGAACCGGGATTGGCGCGAATGAGTTTGGAAGTCAGGAGAAGGAAATGAAGGTTTCTCGAACGTGTCCTCAGGATGCTGCAACTGATATGGTCACCCGATGGTAGAAATGGTGGTAGTCAGACCCAAAATAACTTGGAGATAGTTGATAAAGAAAGAGAGAGCAGAAGCGGTCTGGAAATCTTTGGAGGAAGCTAGGGTGGGACACGAAGGCGGAAAGTAAGGCCTATATGCGCAACTGAGCACAAAAAGGTTAGGTAAGGTAAGGTATATGCTTAGTGCGTCTACTATGTTGTTAATATATTTACCTATAATGAGTTTCCTTCGAGGCCAAAGCAAAAGAATACAAAATTTGGAACGTCAAATATCACTATCATTATCAACGTCATTATTATCAACATTATTATTATCATCATCATCATCATCATCATCATCATCATCATCATCATCATCATCATCATCATCATTATTATTATTATTATTTAATTATTTAAAAAAGCATTGGATGTTGAAGGGCGTTTAATAATTTAAACAATTTCACAAATGTTTCACCTTTGAATTGAAATGCAGATTAGAAATAAAGTGGTTTGGGTTGATGTCATTTGCATCCATCAGAACCACCACCCCACAAGCTGGTGTATAGCAAGTGTAATCTTAGCCCTAACCGTGAATAAACAAAGTCTTTCGGAGAGACTCAATCTATCTTTGTAACGAAAAAAATAACTTACGTTACAGTTGTTTTGAAAAATAACCCTGAGATTAACAAAAGAATAAAACTTATTAACATAGCATTTCACACGTTTAGATATTTCGTTGCTTTATAAACCTAAATACGGAAGTAAAATAATTTTAAAAGTCTTTCTTAGGAATAGTCACGACAGCTGAGCTTTGTTTGCGCTTGCTCTTACGTTCAGTTGTTGCTTCACACCAGCAGATTTCTGACACAAGCGCAATCGCAAGCGCAAGACAAGCACAAGAAAAACGAAATGTCCCTTCTTCTGCGCCCGCTTGCGCTTGCGATTACGTTTTCTCGCTTCACACTAGATTTTTCTTGTGTTGCGATTGAGTTTGCCTCTACGTCGCTAGTGTGAATCACGCTTATCCGTTTTCTGGATAACAAGATCTTTTGTTTCTTATTGTCAATCGATTGTTTTTGAAAGAAAGCTGACTGGTAAACAATATTTGCTGCTGCAAGAAACAAATACATTGAACATTCTTTGATTTATTGCTGTCGGCCTTGAACTGGAGTTCATTTACTGTTGAAAAGCCGAAACTTTCGAAAGTAAGTATTTTAATTGTTCTTGTTCGACTCCTTTGCAAATTCTGTTTTTTAATATTTTAATTTTGTTTTCATTGACTGCTGTTTAATACGTGTTGTATTGCCCGATGTCAATTTCTTGATTGTTCAAAACCCTCGCCGCTCGGCACTTTCCTTTCTAAGAAATATTGATTTCACAAGCTGATATGCAAAATTAATTCCCCTATAGAACTTTAAACGCAATTACAACACTCTTCAATTCAATCTTATATTTACATGTTTCGGCAGCGTCTACCGCCATCATCAGAATAGTAATTGCTAATGATTTAATTCCCCCATATTATTAAAAGGCAATCGAATGTCGTTTGGCCATGGCCCAATTGCCGGGAGAATTGCCCTTGCCAAAAGGCTCGAGCAATTAACCTCAATTTATTTAGCGTAGCGACGCGCGATTTTTCCCAAATTGAACTCGGCCCCTTTCAATTACCTATATTGATTGTGATTCTCTCAAAAACAAAATTCACTAAAATTGCTGAAAATGTAGTTTAAAAAGCTCTCTCTTTGTAGTTAGAACAACCTATTCTCTATACTGATAAAGGGAATCTTTAAATCTGAACTCAAACTATCACCTTCTAGTACCAGAAGTTATGGTATCCATTCCCGTACACTGATTTCATTGCCAAAAATAACAGGAAAATATTTTAGTAATCTGAACTGGTTAAATTGGGCACACGACTGCACTTCTAACCTTCAATGGTAAACGATTTCAAGTACATGAATTCGATAAATTTAGGGCTGTCCCAGATTCTGAAAGTACTACACGCTATTTTTTTATAAGAACAACTTTATACGGAACAGCAAGGCTCAAATTTGCCAAAATTGAAGAACAATTTAAGAACAAGCTCAGGCTGAGGCTTGATAACTAAGAAAGTTTTTGTGGTAGAAAATATTGACTAAAGCTTAGCGATACAGCATAAAACATAAAACATAAAAAGATTCACTGTAAAGACTGCTCAACAAACAATGAAGGTAGTTCACCACTAAATTCAGCCGTACAATACATGTGTGGTGCATGGCGTTTCATTTTCCAAAACCTTCTTTTATTTTGTTTTTTTCTTCATGGAACCGCTCACAGAATTAAAAACAAATTAAGAACAAATTGAGGCTGAAATCGCCAAAAAAAATAAGAACAACGAGCCTCGGCAAAATTGTCTGGTTCTTATAAAAAAGCGTGTAGTCACCGAGATATGAGCCGATATGTCTCGAAATTTTACAAAAATGACTAGAATCCCCCCTTAAAACAGTTCAGATGCACAGCTGAAAATCTTGGACGCAAAAAACGTTTTTTTATTTACAAATCTTAGATACATCTTTCAAAACACTCAGCTTTACATTGCTATACATACATGCATATACGAAGTAACTGATCGATCATTCAAATTTCAGTTTGTCATTCATGTTTTTGCACAGCTGTGCAGCGGTTTTTAGGGGCATCCTGAAAAATATGGTAACAACTGTGACCACTGAATTGTTCTCCTTCTTTGAGCCTTGATACCCTTCTTCGTATAACTTATACTGAATTAAGATATTTGGTAATGAGAAACATTGATTAGGGCAAAAGGAAGTGTTAAAAATGAAAGACAATTTAATTCTTCCTCGCTGTTTAAAGAACAAGTGCGAATTTTAGGATTGAGTTTGTCAACACATCACTTGTCGTATTTGGTTAAAAGAGGTCAATATTTTATAAAACAGTTTCGTCATCACCCAAAGTACTGAGCAAATTGGCAAGCCAATTAAAAACCAATTTGCGCGGATAAAAATATTTTTGTCCAACCATTCGCGTTGTTGTTTTGGTTTCATGTTTGCTTTACTCTAATATTGAAGCAGATTAATTAGTTGCATGAATGGTGTGACGTCGAAATAAAGTAATGTGCATATTTATCAAGCCGTAGCAATTTATCCTAACTCTCGCTTCCAAAACTACTACGGCGGCGTGTTTGGCGCAGTGGTAAGATCTCTGCCTTCTAACCACATGGTTCCAGATTCAAGCCCCGACTCAGTCGAGTGTTGAAAATTTGTGTGACATTGTTTTCCGCCAAAGTTGAATATGCTTTCCATCCTCCCGAGATCGGTAAAATGAGTACCAGCTTCTGCTGGGGGCTAACCTGCGATGGATTAGTGTCCCATCCAGGGGGAGTCAATAACTCTCATCCGCTTAACACTACAGAAACTGGAGATAAGCACCGGCTCCAATGGGCCACTTTGGCTCGTAAAATGATTTAGCTTTTTTTAGCTACGTTATAGATGCGTTAAACTATTAAAAAACTATGACTTAAAATCACTATAGAATATAAAATTGAATAAATTAAGCTAATGTAAATATATAAGTATAGATATATAAATATATGATGCCTGTATCGCTTAAATTCTAAATACAAAATTTAAAAAATATAGTAGTATTATACTCAATCCGCCGACAGCACTGTTTTGCCCTGACGACTCATCAGTGCAGTTGAGAGTCAGATTGGAACCTGAGACACATCAACCATAGTCATGATTAGCAGTGTTATATGTGTGTAAACTGCCGATAATGCTAAAATACCAGGGATTTCAACAACAGCCAACAGGCGTTCAATTTTGCGGCTACTCCACTTGAATTCGCCACCTTCTCTAGTTGAAAACCTGAGTAAAAACTCTGGATTATTATAATCAAATGGTCAGTTTTAACCGCAAATGTTAAGTTGTAATTAAGTTCTGTTATGTCCATTTGGTTAGACTAAATCTTTTTGAAAGTTTTATTTTTCTCTTTATAGCGAGTTTAATTCTAAGTGGATGGAAGTGACCAGCAATTTTGAGGAGAGTGCGTGTTTTTATTGTGTAGTGCAGCTACCAAATGATTGGCGTATACATTTTTATAAAATAACCTTTCTTAAACGCACACTATGATTGGCAGAAAGCCATGTTTCTGTAGCTCTGTGTAAACGCTGTTCAATGTCAAAGCTATTAGGCGAGTAAGGAGAATTTAAACTTTGATAATATTAATAAAATGTCTAAATTTCTTTGTGTTGAAATAACGTGGAAACTGATTATTTCTTCTCCCAAACTTCCACTTGTCTTTCTGTAACTTTATGGAAACACGGGAAAATATTTCCCATTTTCTAAATAATCGTAATCAACCATAATCATAATTATAGTCGTAATCATATTTATAATCATAACCATAATCATAATCATAATTGTATTCGTAATCATATTCTTAATCGTATTCATAATTATAATCATAACCATAATCATAATCATTATATAACCATAATCATAATCATAATTATAGTCGTAATCATAATCATAATCATAAATTATTCATAATCATATTCATATTCATATTCATATTCACAATTATAATCATAATCATAATAGTATTGACTTTATTATCAGTACTTCCACTAGGTGTAAATTGAAAGCATAACTAGATCGACTTGTGTTGACCACTATAGTCGAAAAACATAACTATTTCATTTTGAATGTAAACAAGCAAGCCTGATGTTTCTCTGTTCACTACTCAACGAACTTAAACAGTAATGCCGCTGACCATGGTACAGCGGCTCCGTCAACACTATCTTGCCTGCCATGATGTGTAAGTATGTAAACAATGTTCTTGTGGACATTTTAGTTTGTTAACTACGTGTTTATTGGTTGGTCGTGTTGTCTTTTAATTTAAAACGTGATGCTAGTTTATTTGCTTAAATACAAAACCAGGATTTATATTGGACGCTAAGAATTTCTTGGCGGTGCTTTTTAACTTGTGCACTAATTTAATTCCTTTGTATCTTTTGTATAGGAAGTGTGAAGAATACTGATTTTGAGTCAGTTTCTTTATTCTCCTTGCTACGTTGCACTGACGAGTCCCAATTAGGACGAAACAGCTGTCTGCAACTGCAAATTCCTGGCTTTATCCGTGCTCCTGATCACACTGGTTCACTGACTAGTTATTTCGAAGTACCTCAGCCTTTCATATATTACTTTTGTGTCATAACTAAAGGCTCTGAAGGAACCGCTCCTTACTGTTGCAGTTGGGTTTTGCTGGGTGAATGACGCGCAACAGAGAAGTAGCTTCATAACTATAACCTCTGAAAGAACCTCTCTTTACTGTTACAGTCAATTTTTCGAGGGATGAATGATACAGCAGAGGAAAGTTAGGTTCACAAATAAAGTCTCTGAAAAATCACTCCATACTGAAAACGTAGCTTTATGAAAAAAGGGTTAAAGAAACTTTAACCATACTGATACAGTCGGTTTTTGCTGTTTGAATGGCTTCATATTTTGCCTACAAGGTCCAATTTTGTGTATGACTCAGTAATAGTACCTTAACTTACAGCAGCTTGGAAATAAAAAAATTGTGTCCAAGTGCAAAGCGTTACCTGAGATGATTCGTTTACAACACGACAATTCTCCTTCCTTGACTGGTTGTTCATCATTACCGCAACGTACTCCAGCATGACTCCGAAGACAAACAGGAAAGAGACAATAAAATACAAGTCAAGTGCCTTCACGTATGAAACCTGTGGCCAAGAAGTTTAAAAAGAGTGATCTTTTTAACATTCCCATACAGCAGAAGTTTGTTTAGATATTGTATTTTTTATAAACTAGCAGTTGGTCTTTCTTCCCAGAGCACGCGACTTACTTAACATTACAAACAAATTTTAACTCTTATCATAATTTTACAATAATGATACATACAAATAGTTTGTAGAAGGGTTAAATATACTTCATAAACGAGTCATGAGAATTATTACTATTAAGACTCAGCCCACACGTATGCGCTCCGCTGTCAACACGAAGACGCTTCCTCATATAAATTTTTGATTTGTTCAGATTGTCCCGTCCGCACGAAAAGGATCGGCAAGTGCTCATGTTTGAAAACAGCGTTTCGAAGTGACTATCTTCGTAAATGATTACCTATTGTGTTCGTGTGAATTCTCGTAAACACTTATTTTCGTAAACAATAGATGTGACTCGTTTCCAGTCCTTTATGAGCCAACATAAACGATGTCACTGCGCATGTTCACTAGTGCCCAGGATCCAAAAGGCCGTTTGAATCGTTCTCGTGTGGACAGGGAGAAACGACGTAAAAAACGAACTTTTGGACAGACAACGATTTACTTGTTTACTTTTAGCGGAGCACCTTGGTAAATAATTGTTAAGTGATGCGATTATATAGCGCCTCTCCCATATTTATTACATAGATATGAGTGTTTGTATAGGTAATCACACGACTTCGAGTTCAATTTGGAAATAATTTGCACGAGTGGGTTTTTCAAAAAGTATCA
>JAODFW020967377.1:0-10552 GCA_027575235.2 Palythoa mutuki
AGAACGTTGAAAGAGACATTCCAATTGGAATCACTGATAATCGAACTGGGATCTCCGATACAGAAGGCAGCACACTTAGTAACTTTGCTACATGCCTAGCCTGTTTCTGATGGATAAACAAGATGCACAAATCCAAGACAAATTTAATGATTTAAATCTGCTGTTCAGTATTCTGGCCACAACTACAACTTACAGAGCTTTTGAAGTAAATGCATATTAAATACACTGTTCATTACAACCTTTACTTAATGGCAGGAAAAGTTTGGTAACAATTCCTCCTGGCAGTGGTAGCAGGGTAACACTGATGGTAGACAGCTAGCCACAGACTAGTAAAAATTCAGTTTTGGCTAGTAAGTTTTCAATTTCTACTAGCCACTTTGGCTAGTAAACCAAATGAAATGGACCAAACTAGTTTTGTCTTTCTCGAGGAAGACATCTTGGAATTTCATTGTGGACGTATCATGCTACTGGGCCAGTGCTGTTCTGAGCTTGTATGCAAATTTAACACTGTTTACTTAATTTCGTTGTATGGCACAGAAATGGGTTACTGTACATGTTATGGTGAAAGAAATATTTGACAAACAAGACAGCATTTTCTGTAAGTACACAATTTATACTCTTTTTCTATGAGATTAGTAGAACAAAAATGACCAAGCCAACATCAATGATTGGCTAGTAAAAAGATTTTTTGGCTAGTAACATTTAAGTTGTCACTAGCCAGTATGTTCAAAAGTTAGTGTCCAGCGCTGGGTAGTTGGTGGGCCAGCTAATTCAATGACTGAGTGCTGTACCATGCTTATCAAATTAAACCTAACCTTAAGGCTAAAACCTATCTTATTTCCTTGTACGTTTAATGTTGAAGAGAAACTGGATGCAAAAGCCTTTTAAAACAAACATTTACTTTAAAAAAATACTGGAGAAAACTACACAAATAGCTGGAATTCATGAAATTAGCTCAAAGGCTGCCTGCTGTTAAGGTTGCACAGCAGTGCGCTTGGTGCGGTGATGAGATCTCTGCCTTCCAGCCCAAAGGTCCCAGATTCAAACCCCAGCTCAGCTGACTGTTGAATATTTGTGTGACCTTCTTTTCCGCCAAAGTTGGCTCAGCTTTCCATCCTTATAAAGTTGCTAAAATGAATACCAGCCTTTGCTGGGGGACTGATAACCTGTGATGGATTAGCAGGGTAAACAACAACAACAACAACTTTATTTAACCCTTATAGCCAAATTACATAATTGATAAATTATCAATATTTATTTTGGTCGGGAAAAACAAATAACACGCACACGCACACACACACACAAACATACTAAACACACAAAGCATTCAAATCAAACACAGACAAATATACAGATAACAAGATAACAAGTAGTAATTATATTTCAAGCAGCAAATAAATCACATAACAAGAAATTCATAGTTAAGCAAGAAATTGATCCAAAGAAATGCATTGAAAAAATATGTTTGATAAGATTAGTATTGACATAAAATTTCTATCTTGAACTATTCTTTAAAGCTCTTTAGAGTAGTGCATAATTTCATTTATTTTGCAATAGAATTCCACACTTTTGGCCCCTGAAAACGAATTATGCATAATCTTTTTACTGACAGAACAAAACAAGTTCCCTAAAATGTTAAAACAAATTACGTTTTAGTGGGTACTGTCTGGATACTTGGATTGGCCACAACCGTAAATTCTCTCTTTTCAGTTAACCATTTTTTGGATTCTTCCACATTTTCGATGCATCTGTTTTTGAGAGCTTCCCAGAAATTCCTCAGTGGGTTCATTCTCTGACGGAATTAAAATTAAAGAACATAAGAGAACATTACAAAGCTTTTTCTAATCTTCGGTTTCTATAAGAAAATAAAAAAAGTTTACAAGCATAAAAGCGGAGAATTATAGTACCGTAGTTTTCACCTAAACGCGGAAACGTGAAGACAAAATATGTTTTAATTGGCTGCAAACATATATGACATACTTGGTAGCCAAACATTTGCAGTTTTCAAGCCGAAAACCAAACTCTCGCGCCAGTATTTAAAAATTTGTTGATATGTTTTCAACAAACAAATGCGGCTGCAATTTCAAGTCAGGCATTCTTCTATCCAAGGATTTCAGAAATGAGGTAATTCAGATGGCGACTACGCGTCCACTGAAAGACTATGTGAAAGGTATGGTATAAATCCTTGTACGGTACACAAGTACACTGAACAATATCGCGCGAGAGTTTGGTAAAGGCTGTAAAACTTCAAATGTTTGACTACCAAGCCTGTCATGTTTGCACCCAATTAAAACATGATTTTTTCTCACGTGTCCACTCTGAAGCCCGGTTTTCAGATAATTGCTCCCGTCATTCAGCGACTAAGCAACAAAAGCGATTCTTAGGTTGTCATATAATCGATACGATTGCGACTTAAATGGCTAACACCGAGGTTTACTGAGCTTAGAGACCTTACATATCATTACTTGTTGGATTTGTTCTTTAACCCTTCAAGCCTCAGGCCTTTAAGCAAACAAAGAGCCTCGAGGAGGAAGGGGGGAAGGGGGAAGGGAGGGGGAGGGGATTCATTGGACCCTTCCCCAAGATTTTCGTTATGCACGGTCCGATCAACTTGAGATTACCTAAGTGCCAATTTTGACGCCTAAAATTACGACCAGCACCCTCAGTATCATAACAATATCTGGAGTACCCCCCCCCCCCTCCATCACCCCATCTCACTGGTTGTCGGTGGACGTCAATAAAACACATTGCGGCCCGCCGCGCCAGATATGGAAAACCTAAAAACAAATCGTTGCCCTGCAGCTGCATCGGTTGTCATAGAAACAAAGTTTGATTGACGTCCACCAAAACCAGTCGCGACATCGTACAAAATTGTGGCCCTGTACGTGATACTGTTGAGTCATTTTAGTCCTTTGCAATGAAAAAAGCACAATTTTTAAGCCTTGGAACGTGCAATGCTTTAAGAATTCATGAATCCGCCTTCTATATTCAGGAAAATTTCAATGAAAAAAATAAAGAAAAAACACCCGAGGGAACAACAACAGCAACAATAATTTATTGCGCGTTATTATTGAGACATTATTTTACATTATAGAGTATATACATAGTAAAGTTAAAACGTTGGAAGGAGCACAAGCCAGTTGAAAATAGTAGAAACTAGTCGCGTCAAGTGACTTTGATCAAGCAAGTAAAGTTTGGGATTTGAAATGGTTGTTGTAGGAGTATGCATCAATTAAGCATGACACATGAAAGGGGAACTAAACAGCAAATTTTCGAAAAAGAGAAGAAGAAAAGCCAATGTCATACAGATTAATTATGAAAATAGCTGTCAAGAATGGAATCTGTTAAAAGTCTTTTAAAGGAATTGTGGGACTTAGATTTAAAATCATCTTGAACTGATTTCCAGATTTTAACACCACGAAAGCGAAGAAAATCATTTACTCACTTTACTTGTGTCTCCTTTCCCTTTTAGTTTGCTTCCCAGTTCAAGAGCTTCCTGTAAGAGTGGTCCCATATTAAAACGATCAGTCCTCGCGTAAAGCATGATGGTATCGACTCCTTCAGTTGCCGCCTCAACGTTGGGATCTGGTTGTGTAAATTTCTTTAAAGCATTCTCCGGAATGGTAATGCGAAAAATGTCCTGCAAAGACGCACCACTTGGTAGCTCTTGTGATTCACCCTAGCGGAAGAACAAAAGAAAGGCCATCTTAAACCATGAACATTAACTTAAATAAAGAACAGTACCCTTACTTTAAAGAGGCTCGGCTATGTCTAGATGTTCATGCAGACGGACACAACATTCGTGGCCAACAACACGCAACAATTTTGGGCCCAACATGTTGTGTTCATTTTACATGGAACCACAATAATGTAGGCACGTGTTGGCACTTGTTGCGTATAGTTTGAAGCCGGTCAAACTCTGACGCAACAAGTCCCTACATTTCTGTTATTCTGTGAGCAACAAAGCGAAGCGTGCGCCCGTTTTCATGGAACTCATAACAATGTTGGCCTTGTGCACACGTGTGCGCACGCACATTACCGGATTACATTAACATCAAAAAATTTCGGACAATTTATTTTCGGACACCTTTTTGTGAATTTCGGACACTTTTTGCAGCACACATAATTTTATTACAAACCTGTTCCAAAGGCAATTACAAACGTTTTTGCAGTATGATATCGTTTGTCACAATGTAAAAAAACAAATTCAGACAAAATAATGAGTTCATTTACTTCTGGTACGGGTCCATTAAATCTGTTTTCAGGAAGTGGACTGCATGGTCAAACAAGTTAACCATTGGCATTAGCAAATTGTTAAGATCGAGGATGCGAAACGGCAAATTCTTTGCCTATTAAAGGAACTAATTATATAGGTAGCAGTTAATCTGCAATTGGCAGCATAGCTATTATTCTTTAATGTTCTAAAATTGTCCAACTGTCCTATTTAGAAAAAATAGGACAGTTTTGTTTGAGCCAATCATTTTCAAGAAAGCACCGAATTGACCAATCAGCGCATGCACTCGTCAGCTGTGGCGCGCGCTCCCATCAGCGAGGCGAGCAGCAACTTTTAGAAAATGGCGAAGTTTTCTGACTTTTCTAGCCTCGATTTACCGAGTTTTACTGTCTGTTTCGATTATTTCGAAGCGTAGTAAACAATATTTTAAACAACTGCATGATTTCCTGTGATAGAAGAAGACGAACTTCTGAGGCAAAGAAACAATAGCTTCAACATGCAAGAATACTTCAAAGAGCTCCAAAATTTGGTTGAATGTTTAATGAATGGCGAAAAGGAGGTAAGCAAAGCTATATAATTAATAATTACATATACTAATTGCCCTCCAATTTGAAATTTCACATGTACAATTAAAAAATTCCCATCGCAACTGGGTTTCGTAATCGATCAGGTGAGCCTAAAGGCTCAGGCAATTAACTTCCAGAGATTAACTTTAATTCGGCCAAACGTCGCGTGATTTTTTCCCAAATTGGACTGGGCTTCATTCGATTACCTATCAGTTATTCTTATTCCCAAATGAACCGAATTAACTGTTTACTCCCCAAGGCAAAGACTGTGATTTACAAATAGGCGTGTTCAAAAGAGACTTCGTAAGTTCATCTGCAGCTCATATGAGGAATATTTTCATTTTAACACTAGTTGTAGCTCTCGCTAAATGCCAACGTCAACGAGCACAAAACACAAGTTACCTTGACAACACTATGTTCGGCTTTGTCAGTTAACGGACTATTAAGAAAATGTTGCTCATGACGAAAAATGTAGTACCAATTAAAAAGACGGTTTTGAAAAGTGTACAAATGCTTGCTATAAGAAGCTTAGTGCGCGAAAAAAAAAAATTCAATAGGAGGTGTGAAATGATGCCGAGATCTGTCAGTGCAGAGTTGCATCACCAAAACGGAAGCCGGACCAATTGGAGGACAATAGGCCTCTTTGGCATTACGTCATAAAATCCTACATTACTTACATCTCTCCGAATCACTCGAGATTTTTTCCGCCTATTTCAATACCTCGCACGGCTCTATAATCATATTGCTGCCGCCTGGCCGTAGTCTGGAAAACCAAGACCCGGAAAACCAAGACCTAAGACCTAATAAAAACCAAGACCTGGAAAGCCAAGACATATAAAAGAGATGACATGCAAAGAAAACTCTGACATACTAATGAATGGCCGATATGCTAAGATATATGTTGAGGCCGATACTGAAGAAACAATCTAGTATTGAGATTTTAAAACAGGCTTATGATTAAAAACACCAAATGAACAAAGACGTACAAAATATCGGTTCCTTTTTCTTCGTGTGTGTTTCTGACATGCTATAATAAAGATAATTATTGCTGTTTAACTGAAGTTGTCGAAATTAAAACGCGCTTAGAAAATTCCGGCGTAATAACATTTACCCAAATTTCTCAAGTTATCAATGTATCCGAGTTTTCTTTGCATATCTCTTATCTCTTATATATGTCTTGGTTTTCCAGGTCTTGGTTTCTATAAAGTCTTAGGGGTCTTGGTGACTACCTCCCGCCTGTCCAGCTTCGCGTTGATCACTTCTTCAAGGCGCAAGTCTAGCAGTCTACGTACGGCTGACAAGCACTGATACAAGTTTCCCTGGCAAGTTGGCAAGTCTGTCGGCCCGAGAAATCGAACAATAATCGATTTTTGTTATTTGGCCATCGAAGCTTAATCAAAAATATAAGACAAACAGCAGTAATAAACATATTCGTTAAAACTAAAAGATTCATTTATAAACTTAACCAACGAAACGTCAAGTTCATTTAAATGAATCTTTTAACGGCTAGTAGGTTTATTACTGCTGTTTGTCTTGTAAAAATATTTTTGAATAATCGATTTAATAGTTTGTTTTTATTTTTATAGTAGTCTTTAAAATGTTCATGTCTACAAACTCGATACATTAAAGAATAAAGGCCTTCTGGGAAGGCTTTCGCCACCATCTACGAGCTTCTGACGAATAAACTTCGTCAAGAATTCCTATAAGAGATCATTTCCGGATGGAATACGAGGACAAAACGAGCGCAGCTCATGATTTTGGTGACTTCAAAGGTGAGTTTTGCCTCTTTTACTATGTATATTTAAATACGAACAATTGCACCCAGAAACGAAAGGAAGGGCACCATCAACTTTATTTGATTTTTAAGTTATTTTTTAAAACTACGATACCCTTTTGGTTTTCTATTCAGCCTGAGCGACATGCAAGCATTGACTGCCTATTTTTATTGTAGCCACAGCGGTTTTATCAATGGAGGACGGTGTCACAGCGGATTTGGACCTCCCCCCCTCCAAACATGGACCCTCCCCCGGTCCAAATCCGCTCGGGGTCCAAACCCGCTTGCGGATATGGAACCCTCTCCGTGGATTTGGACCCCCTCGTGTTATTGCTTTAACTAAAAAATGATTTGTCTTTCAATGTCTTCCATCTAAATTGATTGATTAGCCTGTATATTCAACATTTTGTGAGCTATTCAATTTGAAAGTTTTGAAAAGAAGTGTCTTTCAAAGTCGCAATACCTAACGCCGAGTAACTACGAATATGGCAGATATAAATTTATTTTAAGACTTCAGATACATCTTTATTTTTAAAATTCAATCACGCAATGGATCATGCAAATATTTCAGCAGTTGCAGCTGAGTCTGTTTATTCTCCTGTTTTATATTTCGAATTTAACTTTGGGTCTTTGTCAGTCCAGGTCTTCGTTTTCCAGGTCTTCGTTTTTCAGAACTTCGGTCTCGTTTTCCGAATATTATTTCTTACCGTTTAGTATTAGGCTTGTGTTCGGGTGCAAAGGGTGATTAATTTTCACGGCTCTGGTCACCTTAATCCTGGGTAACTACCTTCACGTGGTGCACTTGTCACAGACAAAGAGTTTTGCCAGGGACCGAGTAAGGGACGGTATATTCCCAGGGTAGGTGGAGCTTGTTAGCTTTGATTGGCACTCCACCTAGGGGGAGGAAAACCCTGACTGAAAACCTCCGCTGCCTTGGGGCTACGGATGAATCTTTTCTGACGTCATTGTTTACATCCTGCTTCATTAGCATACCACTTTAGGTAAAGAAAGAACCAAAATAAAAAAGAATTGAGTTTAAAACTTGAGAAACGCAAATAAATTGTGGTTAGAGTCCAAAATTTGGTTTGGTATAAGCAGTTTGAAAGAAGATATCGGTGTCCCAAAAAACGCAAAACAACTGGGTGGCAAAATTGTTAATGAGTTCTTACATTCTTTGTATATTTTGCAATATTTAAAACCGCATTACGAGAACAGTATATATGTAACATGCAGGTTTCATTTTTTCAGAAGTGGCTTATTTTGGAAAGCTCTTTTAATATTCAGTACTTCTCAATTTGTATCTCAGTTAGAAATAGAAGCACGTATGCTAATGAAGCAAGGAATGTAAACAAAGATTCACCTATACCCTGTCCAGGAAAGGCTAGGAGACGGAAAACTCTGAAATCAAGTCCTGTAAACGCAAGCTACTGTGAGGGCAGCCCTCTGAATGAGGTAACTGACCTGCTGCTGCGCCTCCACTCAGTGGGTGCACGAACCTGCGCCCGTAGATCATTGTCAGGAAGAGAGGGTTCCCTTGGGAATGCACGCCCCATGCCACCTAAATCACCCACTGTGCAAGTTTTTGGTTCCCTGCCATTTTTTCCCACCTTACTCCACCTCATGCAAGTGCTGTGGCGAGGGACAAGTGACAACGGGGGCAGGGAGAGGATGGTAATGGAAACCTCCAGTCACGTGTCCACACGTATGGCGGCCCTAGTGTGATTGTCGCTCAGGGGATGACCTGAAGCAATACCCATGCGAGTGTATCCCGCCAGGACGACAAGGCAGCTCAATTTAGGAATAGCACTGCCTTCTCCATTTTGGAGAGATGAGCCGGGTATAAACGGGCTCCTAAAAAAAAGCTTGTTTCATTCCACTTGGCCCTTGGCCGCGACGGTCTGGTCTTACAATTCTGCGGTAGAGAAACAATAAGGAAAAGATTCAGCAGCATGGAACGTTCGTACACTGCAAGATAATCCAAACAATTAATCTGGAACGCCGTGCAACATCGTGGCCCAAGGAGTTTAACGCTATAACATAGCTATTGCAGCTCTCAGCGAAACCCGACTTCCAGAAAATTCTGAATTTACAGAAAGTGGCTCAGGGTACACCTTTTTCTGTTCTGGTCGACCTAAAGACGAACCCAGACATACTGAGGTTGCCTTTGCCATTAACAACAGGTATCTCAGCCTACTAGACTCTGTCCCCCATGGGATCAATGAACGTCTTATAACTCTTCACTTTCCTTTGAGTGTGACAAAACTTGCTGTAGCAGCTAGCGGGGTGATAGCAGGAAGCCTGGGAAAGAATTTTTAGAAATCAAAGATGGCTTCGTATTGCCAGTTTCAGTTGAACAGAGAGTAAACCTACGCTAGTTAAAATATAATGGCTGCATCGCAGCTGTTTGTGGACAAATTTAAGGAGGAAGATTTGATAAAATATTGCTGTTTTCGAGGATTTTAGTATTGCGAAATTAGAAGCTTTCTTTTAGAGTACTACGGGAAACAAATAAGGGTGCATTTCTTTGGCAAAATCCAAAATCGAATTATTGGGTGAGATTACACGGAATATTTTTTCCAAAGAAACAAAAAAATCCAAAAAGGGATTAATCGCGGATTCTTTTCTGCGAAAGAAACGAAAAATCCAAAAAGGAAACAAAAAAACAAAGAATCTCCTTTTGGATTCAGAATCCGGACTAGGGTTTTTCCCAAAGAAATGTACCCTAAATGACAGCACACTGGAATCGAAGGAAGAATTAAGGTCTATGGATTGCGGAAGAAGAAGATGAAGAAACTGTGAGAAATACTTTGCAATCTCTGATTGATGGTCCATGGTGTTTGCGTGGAAATAGATCTGTATGGCATGCTCCACAGATCGGTGGAATGAGAGTGCCTCGCATTGTTGTACAGCCAGAAGGCACGCGTGCATGACGAAACATCGACTGAGTTTTTCGCGGGATTCCTGCTGTGCAATTCAGACTTTGTAACGAGCAAAGAGTTTTGTCAAGGGGAAAAGTTTTGTCATGTAAAAAGTTTTATCATCGGAAAAACGTTTTTCACGAGTAAAAATGGTCAGTTGACATCAGAAAATAAACTTGTTTCAATATGAAATAAAAGTTGACCAAAATTATTGAGACGATATGTCACGGCAAAGAAAAGTTATCATAACACCTATGGGCTATCGTAGGAATCCCTTCACCCGTACCGGTAAAGATGCAAAATAAATTGGGTGTGCCACTAGTTTTCTTACATAAAAATGTTATTAGTAAAGATTTACAGATAAAATTCCTTGTTATCTAGCTGCGTGTTGGCGTGCGATAATATCAGCAAGTGGTCCTTTGACTCAGTTTACAATTACAGCTAGATTGGACTTTGAACTAAGCTCAGCTTCATGGTTGTCGAGCCACATTTTAAAGATCCATTACAGAACAAACAAACTTGTTGGGAGAGAGCTTCTTTTAAGTTCAATGTCAGGTATGTGACCTATTATTATAAAGGTATTAACAACCGTTAAGCCTAAGACTAAGTATTTGACATTTACTCATCAAATTCTTTTAAAACAATAATTGTTAATTTATCTTCATCTAAATCTATCTTTGTATGTGGCAAACGTTGTTTATTCCCCCAGGCAAGATAAAAATTCAAATCGGTGAAACATTATAACTACACAAATGTTATTTTGTGGCGGAATGTTTTAATACTAACGGCCACTTACTATCACCGACGAAATATGACATGCAGATCAAACTGTGACCTATTTCGTCTTTGCATTTTGATGTATTTATTATTCTCTGCTGTTTCAGTCATCTGGTCCGTTGCTGAACGACTCTTACTGCTGTTTCACTTTTTTCAGACTTTCGAGATTGAGCATGTTTTTATGTTTATAAAAATAGGTGTTTGGTTTTTCTCTCCACCTGCGAATTCCTCTTTCAAGCTGAGTTTTGAACTGTGTTTCCCCTTCTGCTGTTATGAATATTTT
>JAODFW020967486.1:0-10552 GCA_027575235.2 Palythoa mutuki
GTAAAGGGGCCTCCACTGATACAACTTACCTTCACCTCTATAATACAGGGTTAGTAAACTTTTAATTAAAGAAAATTCCAGGACTTTTCCAGGACTTTCAAGGACCAAATCAAGAAAATTCAAGGACCTCCAAAACTAAAAAAAACATTAGGTGGCTGGGGCCAATCTTTCAATAAACAAAAACAGATGGACGCAAACAAGCAAGAAGGGATGAGAACAATTTTTTGCGATCTTTGTAAATGAATCTGTGTCAGGATTTGTGGTTTAAAAAAACTGCCTAAGAAATAAGCTGATTTTCAAGGACTTTCCAGGACTGATATCAATTTTCCAGGTTTTCCAGGCCTGGATTTTGAGTTTTTGTTTTTCCAGGACTTTCCAGGTTTTCAAAGACCCACGTACGAACCCTAATAATAACACCCACATTGCACAAAAAAGATGCACAAGATCTGTCTTAAAAATCAACGCCGCCCCAGGCAAGGAGCCCTGGCTTGCTTAGCTTTCGAGTGATTCTAGAACTCCATGCAACCTTTAAATATTTAATTCTATTCATACATAACTACATGTAATAGAATTCTAGATGTGTAAAATAATAGGTTGTTGTTTGTTCTTACGTTTTAACTTTACAATCTTTTCTTGATCGCAGAAAAGCTGAAAGAGGTGCTAAGCTGAAAACCGAGAAATTTCTAACCTGCAGGAAAAGTTTTTTCATCATCCTTTGCACCATTTTACACAGAGCTGGGTCGTACAGCAGAGATGAAGGACAGCTTAGCCATCTGGAGGGTAAAGAAGACAGGAATAGTTAAGCCATGTAAATAAATGACTCGTTTTTTTGGAGTTTTTGAGGGTGAAACTTCTTCACATTTAAGCAAGTAACATTGTTCAGGGTTGCCACTTTTTACTGGGTGTGAAATTCAAGGACTTTTCCAGGACGTTCCATGACCTTTTCAAGCAAATCCATGTCCTTCTCTATCAAATAAAACTTGAATGCTTTACACAATTTTTTCAAAAATCAGTTCAACAATACGCATACTATATTAACAAGCTTTAGAAGATTTGTTTCTGGACAAAACTCAAGCCTTTCGGGGTTGCGGGCTTTTGTTTTAGAACGTTGTCACATTAAAAATATTTTGACAAAGAGCTTATTTTTATTACTTCTGGAGGATGAGAAAGAAATATTTTTGCCCATTCGAGGATTTTCAAGGACCACGACCAAAATTCAAGGACTGTCTAGGGCCTGGACTTTTTTTTCGCCAATTCCAGGACTTTCCAGGATTTTCAAGGATCATGACAACCCTGATTGTTTGTTCATGATTTGGTAGGAATGTTTTCTTTTGTATCAAGCATGAAAGACTATGATGAGCTTAACAAAACTAAGAAAATTCTTAATTGTAAACCAACCTGTAAAAATGCATAAGCTGTGCATCAGCAAATTGGTTTTGATATGCAGACACCTCGTGTAGCCAACTGTGCACCATTCCTTTTAGGATTCTAAAAACAAAGAACACTTATTACAGTTACTCTTCCCCTATCCACAGTTTACAGAGATAGATATAAACTGTATTTTGGGAACAAATTTACTTGGCCTTCAACTGACAATGAGTTTTAAAAGGTGATGCCATTGAAAGCCCCAGGTTCTAGTAATTTTTCAGGGTCGCCACTGTTTACTGGACATGAAATTCAAGGACTTTTCCAGGACGTTCCAGGACTTTTTCAAGCAAATCCAGGCCCTTCTCCATCAAATAAAACTTGAATGCTTAATACATTTATACTTTTTAGTTATGGAAACATTCGCTTCTAATTACAAATGAACAATTGCAGCATGTTTTCAAATCAAATTAACCATAAATTGGCTTTCTTACAAATTGCAGTCTGTCAACACAATGTTTGTGTGTAAAGCAAAAACCTTCGTTTGGAAGTTTCGGTGTTGGTTAGAGACCAGCTTGAGATCTAGGGAACAATTTTTCCATTCCAATATGGTGTAAGCTAAATCTTCTTACAAGCCTAAGTGGCCATTGGAGCCAGTGCTTATCTCCGGTTTCTGTAGTGTTAAGCAGATGAGAGTTGTTGACTCCCCCTGGACGGGACATTAATCCATTGCAGGTTAGCCCCCAGCAGAAGCTGGTACTCATTCTACCGACCTCGGAAGGATGGAAAGCTGAGTCAACTTTGACATAAAAGAGGGTCACACAAATGTTCAACACTCGGCTGAGTCAGGGGTTGAACCTGGGGCCTGTGGTTAGAAGGCAGAGATCTTACCACTGCGCCAACCACGCCGCCTTAAAACTTTGGTGTATACCTTAAAACTATGGTGTAAGCCTCAGATTAAAGGAAAATATAAACACTCACCTGAAAGCACTTGAACACAGTGCTGCCTCATCATAAGTAGACAGACCAGCTGCTGCACCACTTGCGCCTGACTGGATCAGATCCTCCAGTGATGACTACAGACACAACCAGTGCATTAAATTTACTTTATTAAACTTTGTATCACAAGATATAAAACAATAATTTACATAATCAAAAACAAAACCAGGGGGTTTAAAACCTTTTTTTAAACCCCGAAAAAGAAAAATGACATTTCGAGATATGAAAGTTAAGAATGTATATTTTACAAAAAATTGCTGATTACATTTAGAGAAGTAAGGGACAGTTCGACCAGTCAAACTAATGCAAAATGATATACTGTGTTCAGGATTCTTAGTAGAAGCATTCCGCTGGCTGTTCGGATGAAGGCAGCCGCCTGTAGTGGCTGTAAAATTTCTCTCTTATATAACCCTTACAGCCCCAGGCAAATTATCAACCTCCAACTTCTCCTTACATAACTCAAACAAAACAATAGAAGTGGTAATGAGAAGCAAGGAACTGATCAAGTGAAATAAGCAGTGCAAGTTGAAATGCCAAATTCTCCCAAACTGCTTATATAGGAAGTATGGAACTCAGTTGGGAGAATTTAACAACACGTCATTTGTTGTGCTTGGAACTCAAAGGGTTAAAGTCTGCTTTTTCTCATCACAATTCATTGTAAACACGTGACTTTCAGCCAAAAACTACTAGTATAAATAAAATTGATATTATCTCAGCTACATCTTTATGTAGGCAATCCACAATGTTATACAGTTTTTGTAACAACGTAATTGGTGATTTCAGGCTGAGTAACCAAATATTCTTCACTCTACTGAGTTAGTATAATTGATTGTGTTGAAGTCAGTGGCACTAGTTACGATCAGATCTTGATGTCTTTGATTTTTGTCTTATTAAGATATGTTAAAGCTTTTTTCAAAAGAACAGGAATGGTGTTTTCTGCTTTTCAAATGCTTTCCTCATGTCAAAGTTATGAAGATTTTATTTTATGCAAATTAAGCTCTTAATGATGTCATATTCTCAACCAATTGTCAACCATATAGTGTTTAAAAAGCAACAACAAAGCCAGTTTTCAATCAATCACAATCAAACATGCAAAGCTTACTAAACTTACTCTTCAAAAATAAAACTGTTAATTGGTTGCTGTGGTAACTAATATTTTCCAGTCTCCTAAGACGTTTCTTGGCTATTTTGGACTTTACCCAGTATCCAAGAAGACAGTGATAATAATAATAATAATAATAATAATAATAATAATAATAATAATAATAATAACAATAAAATACATTTTTATAGCGCCTATACAAACTGATCTATAATTAAACATAATAGAAGATAAAATCTCATTTTCTGCCATTTTAGAGGTTTCATTGTAGTTGTGGTGCCTCTAATAACCACTTTAGGGAAAACAGAAGACAAAATAATATTGTGGTCGAGGGAGTTTGGAATTGAAGATGTTACCACAGCAACCTTTTGGCGGAGTATTTTTTGAAGAACAATCAAAGCTTAGTAAGCCTCACAATTTTCATTGTGATATGTTAAAACCTTAGTGCAATATAGCTTCTGAAAATCCAAGTGTTGCGCTTGTTAATTAAATGACGTCATCACTATCAATGTTGACCTTTTTTTAAAACTGAACTATCTCTGAAAACAGAAAAATGATTCACTGCTAAAGTTCTTTCAATCAAAATCTCAAAAAAAGAATATTACTTCTATAAGCCAAATAAGCCTCTGGCTTCGGCATTCAATGTATACTCTCTGCAAAGAACATCAAATAAAGTTTATTATCATTATTAAAAAAAAATTAAAATTTGATTGTAGTGCTACTCTAAACCACAGTTTTTTGTGTTCATTACAGGAGGAAAGATCAAAAGTTGACGATCTCCGAGGTACGCCAATGTCTGTTGGAAGTCTTGAGGAAATCATTGACGATAACCATGCCATTGTCTCAACTTCTGTTGGCTCAGAACACTATGTCAGCATCTTGTCGTTTGTTGATAAAGACCTGCTTGAGCCTGGCTGCACAGTCCTGCTGAATCACAAGGTGAACAAAATAATTACGCAGCTAGTACTATGTGAAAACAGATATTTGTCAAGTTTGTTGATTAAAATCAGTTAAATCTGTTTACGAGCTTAAGTGGCCCATTGGAGTGAGCACTAAACTCCAGTTTCTTTAGTATCAAAGGAATAATTTAGAGTCATTCACTCCCACTGGATGGGACACTAATCCATTGCAAATTAGCCCCCACCAAAAGCTGGTACTTATTTTACCAACCTCATAAGGATGGAAAGCTGAGGCAAACTTTGGTAGTGTGGTTGGTGCAGTTGTAAGATTTCTGCCTTTCAGCTACAAGGTCCTGGGTTCTACCAGGCATTGGTGTAGTAGGCGCGGTGGTAAGATCTCTGCGTTCCAAGTACAAGGTCCCAGGTTCAACCAGGCATTGGCGTGACAGTGGTGTGGTTGTCACAGTGGTAAGATCTCTGCCTTCCAAGTACAAGGTCCCAGGTTCAACCAGGCATTGGCGTGACAGCAGTGTGGTTGTCACAGTGGTAAGATCTCTGCCTTCCAAGTACAAGGTCCCAGGTTCAACCCCTGGCTCAGCCAAGCGTTGAACATTTCTGAGACCTTCTTTTCCACCAAAGTTGACTCAGCTTTTTATCCTCCTGAGGTTGGTAAAATAAGTACCAGCTTCTGCTGGGGGCTAACCTGCGATGGATTAGTGTGCAGTCCAGGGGGAGTCAATGACTCTCTTCCACTTAACACTACAGAAACCGGAGATAAGCACCAGCTCAAATGGGCCACTTGGCTCGTAAAAAGATTTAGCTTTTGAGCTACCAGGCATTGAACGTTTGTGTGACCTTCTTTCCACCAAAGTTAAACTAATTTCAGTGCTATAAATAATAAACATTAAAGGGTTTGAGTCATTGCACAAAACTAGAAGTTTACATGTGCGTCAACAACATACAAAGGCAGGTATATAAAAAATTTTACCATATGTTTTCCAATGCTTATTCAAGAGTGGAGTAAATGCACCATCCATTACAGTCTGTTGTTGTTGTTGTTATAGGTTTTCATCAACTGATTCAAAAGTTAGAATGAATGACACCAATCATTTTCATTGTTCAAGATAAGCAAAATATAAATCCCATTTGTCTCTCTATACAGTGTTCACACTGCCCCTGGAATTCTTTAATTAAAAACTCCTGGATTTTTTAAAAAATTTGTCAAGGCCCGGAGAAACTCCTGAAATGCCTCTACAACAACATCTGGAAATCTCCTTAAATTCATCAAATATTTGGCCAAATGGAGGCAAATCAGGTCCACGCTGTAGTGGGTGTGTTGTCAGATGAAACCTGATGGATTAATAAGAACTTGTTTGTGAGTCAGGTCCACGCTGTAGTGGGTGTGTTGTCAGATGATACCTGATAGATTAATAAGAATTTGTTTGTGAGTCAGGTCCATGCCGTAGTGGGTGTGTTGTCAGATGATACCTGATAGATTAATAAGAACTTGTTTGTGAGTCAGGTCCATGCTGTAGTGGGTGTGTTGTCAGATGATACCGATCCAATGGTGACAGTGATGAAGCTGGAGAAGGCGCCACAGGAATCATATGCTGATATTGGGGGACTTGATCAACAAATACAGGAAATAAAGGTTGATATTTTAAGACAAAATAGTTAATCATACAGCTTATAGTTTATGATAAAAGGGTTTGCACAGTCCTTGAAAGACCTCAAAAGTGTTACAAAAATTACAGTGTTTTCCCCTGTTTTGTTTATATTATTGGAAAAGCTCGAGACTGTGCTACATAATTCTAAAGAATACTCTAGTTTACAAGTAGAACTCTGTAGAACATTCTGGAGCACAATATAGAAGTGTCTAGAATAATATAGAATGCTTGAGAACATTCTGGTTAATATTTAAAACATTCAGGAACTCTCTATCGAATATTCTAGAACATTTATTCCCGGAATATTCTAGAACATTTTATTGTTTACAGTAAGAATTAAAATAAGTATGATGTAATGTTTTGTAATAATTAGACTTCCAGTATTCTAGAATATCGTTTTAGAATGAGTTCAGAAATAGAGAGGGTTGTTGAAGAAAACTCAAGAAGAGTTGAAGTGAATAAGTTATTGAAGTGAATTTATAAAGTATTCAAGCGCAAGAAGGCTGTTTAAGCGAGTTATTGTGAAGCACTTCGGTTGAACCACGAGTTATCAGGAACCGTGAAGTCAACCATCCCTGAAGATTAAACTATTTGTTGTTGTCACTGGTAGTCCTGCATTCAGTCAAGCATTCAAACAACTAGCTCCTCATATTGCAACACATAACACCAAGTAGAATACAAGGCTTTGAAACTTCTTATAGACAAAAAATATATTCCAAATTTTATGAGTTTTGATTGATTGACAGTAGCATAAGTAGGAATACCGAAACGGCGGACTTTAATAACTATCATTTTTGCTTGTCTATGTATATCAAAATCTTTGTTGTAGGTTTTGTTGTTGTTAATTTTACTTGTCTTTTTTAGCGTAATTATTATATGCTGTAATCTCAAAAATAATCATTGCTATCCAGGAGTCAGTGGAGTTGCCCCTTACTCATCCAGAATTGTATGAAGAGATGGGTATCAAACCTCCAAAGGGTGTTATACTGTATGGGCCACCTGGCACAGGCAAGTGATATTCTGTTATGATATTAGATACCTTTGGATCCGACTACGACTAAGAGTAAGAGTACAAGATTTTAAGAGCATGCACGCTTGTACAGGCAAACTCGTTGTCGAGAGGACTAGATTTGTTGCAAAAGTTGTCCTCTCGGCAGTGAGTTTGCTGGTAAATGCACATGCTCTTAAAATCTAGTACTCATACTTGTTCTTGTAGTCAGATCTAAAGGTATCTCTAGACCTCCTCAGATTGCCTCAATGACTCCTCAGACTGCCCAATACAGTCCTCTTGGGAAACAAGATGCTTTGTTCAAGCTGAGAGTTCTTTTGTGTCTTTCTCATTACCGCATCTGAAACAAAGAATCTTATTTCCCTAAAGGACTGTATTGGGAAAACATTGAGGCATTCCGAGGAGGTCTACTGTAGACTGCCTCAACACTTTATAGCAGTTTTACTGCTGATGTAAATGTATTTAAATATAGTTATTGTATGTGGTTCATGATGTCTGTGAGCTTTACTTATTAAACTGATGTCTGGTCGAAGGGTGTCCAGGTTGTCGCTAGAGCAAAGTTAGCAGAGTGGAGGCTAGGTATGATCATGTGATCACTACCATAATGCAATCTGTTGCTTAGGTTACAGATATCATGTGACTTGTCTGGACTGATAAAAGTATGCCAGAATAGAGTTAACCAAAATTGCACTCTGTTAAAGAAATAACATGTTGTTTTCAGCTTGTTCCTTGAGAAGATATTTACCAAAAACCTTTCTAATCTTCCACCTTTTTTTGGGAAGAAAAGAGAAGAACAGATTGAAGCATGAGTAAGAGCAGTGTGGTGCAGCACCGCTGTACTGCCCTGTGGGAAGGACTCTGGTGTTTTCCCCAAACAATGAAGAACACTTGCAGTAAGAGATTGAATTACGAGGATGCATCTCAGCAAGTTTGAGCATGTAAAGGTGCCTCTGGCATATGATATTCAGTCTATGTATGACCTTGGAGTACAGCACCACCATCGTGTTATTATAGACCCTTCTAATGCAAGCGTGACGTAAAATATTGTTATTATAGACCCTTCTCACGCAAAAAATGGAATTTATCATCAAATTTGTCACATCAATAATAGTAAGAGTGCAAAGTTTCGATGAGAGTAGCCTAAAATGGAGCACAGCACCACAATCTTGTTATTATAGACCCTTCTAATGCAAGCGTGTCGTGAAATATTGTTATTATTGACCCTTCTCACGCAAAAAATGGAATTCATCATCAAATTTGTCACATCAATAATAGTAAGAGTGCAAAGTTTCTATGAGAGTAGCCTAAAATGGGCGAAGATATGAATGTTTGAAGCTAAATATTTTTGTGGAATTTTTGCAGCAACGTTTATGTGTTTAGTATCATAAGGAGGCTTGCATGGCTTGCAATGCCCTTCCACTATACATTTCTTTGTAGATATGCCTAGATTTAAAAATCAATTTCTTTGTCAATTTACCTGCAGGCAGCTGATATTCAGTCTATGTATGACCTTGGGATTTCAACATTTTGTGATTGTTACAAAGTATAGGGACAAAATGATCAAACCGAATGATCAAATGGATTTTGTTTTGATTATTTGTCAAAATGTATGTTGGCAGAAAGTTCTTTCCTAGATTGCTGTGTGCTTAGTGTCGAACTCTTTATTCTAGGTAAAACTTTACTTGCTAAAGCAGTAGCAAACCAGACTTCTGCAACCTTTCTTCGAGTTGTGGGATCAGAATTAATTCAAAAATACTTGGTGAGTACTAAAATTACTAAGTTGCTTGCACACCAATAGGTATTGCTAAGAGGAAATCCTTAAGATACTGAGTAATTTTAGTCTTTATTAGAAAAAAAATTCTGTACCAAACTAATTTCAATTATACAAGTATCATATTTCTATACACTTAAAACTGAGATCTGAATGCACCCAAGGTTATTTGGTATACATGAGCTGATAAGGAAGATTGAGTGAATCAATCAGAACATGAGAAACGCAATATTCGAGGTTGGAAATTTAATAAAAGGGGTTATTCCCACTACCCATGTGGCCATAGTGCCCAATATAGTGGCTATTATCACCCAGGCTCTCTTTATTTAAGGGCAGATATAAGGGGTAATGCCTGCTACCCATGTGGCCATAGTGCCCAATATAGTGGCTATTATCACCCAGGCTCTCTATTTAAGGCTAGATATAAGGGGTAATGCCCGCTACCCATGTGGCCATAGTACCCAATATAGTGGCTACTAACACCCAGGCTCTCTTTATTTAAGGGTAGATATAAGGGGTAATGCCCGCTACCCATGTGGCCATAGTACCCAATATAGTGGCTACTAACACCCAGGCTCACTTTATTTAAGGGTAGATATAAGGGGTAATGCCCGCTACCCATGTGGCCATACTGCCCAATATAGTGGGTACAAGTTACCCACTGGCACCCATGTGCTGAACTTGTGAGTTTGTCGTCATGGTAGTTCTCGTGTGAGGATTTTTGTTTGGAATGTATAATACTTATTTTTTTACTTATCTTTTTCTCCTAAGGGTGATGGACCGAAGCTTGTGAGAGAAATGTTTAGAGTTGCCGAGGAACATGCACCTGCCATAGTGTTTATAGATGAAATAGATGCAATAGGTACAAAAAGGTAATAGCACATCGAACAAGACTTCTCTCTGAACTTTGATTTTTCTTTTCCTTCTTTCCCATCAGCGTCTGCTAAACGTATTCCATTCCCGACTTTCTAAAGCTCCGTAGATGAACTTTTTGTACTTCTTATCGTCACTACCATTATGCACTGAAAACAATTTAATACAGTTGTTTTGGTAAAAATCGTTTTATTCACTCATAAGCATTTTGGATGGGCAGATATTCAGGAGGGAGGAGGGGTGCTTATGTATTTGAACTGGGATTTGTGCAGACTTCATGGAGAAAAACTAAGAAAATCTGTGAAGAAGAACAATTTCTTTCTTTATTCTTGCAGAAATTTTTCAAATTAAACCCTCACAACACACAAATGTATCAAATTTTACTCTCAGAGAATAAGCACATTCGGGGAAAAGTTATGCTTGGAGGGGGGTTTGCGTCTGGTAGCAGGGTGGCTTATATTTCGGAGGGTCATATTTGGGATATTACGGTATAGCATTACCTATAGGCCAAGATAATTGATAGGTTGCAGCCTAGAGTTATGATAACATATGTTGTTGTTACAGTAAATTTTGTTGTTTCAGATACGAGTCAAATTCTGGTGGTGAGCGGGAAATTCAGAGAACAATGTTAGAACTGCTAAACCAGTTGGATGGATTTGATTCTAAAGGAGATGTAAAAGTTATCATGGCAACTAACCGCATAGAAACCTTAGATCCCGCTCTCATTAGACCAGGTAGGACTGAATAAGCTAATTAAGTACAAAATCAGCTAGCTTCGACATATTAAATCTACCGTATTTACTCGAATAAACGCCGCCCTCGATTAAACGCCGCCCTCGAATAAACGCCGCACCTGAAAGCCAAAAT
>JAODFW020967583.1:0-10552 GCA_027575235.2 Palythoa mutuki
AAATGGTTTTACAATTATTTGAATGATAGACAACAGTTTGTGCAGTTTAATGACCACAATTCATCGTATCATCTCATTAAATGTGGTGTTCCCCAAGGCTCCATCTTGGGTCCTTTGCTTTTTTTAATTTATGTAACCTTAAGTTAATATCTCAGCAACCACGAGAGCTATTTCAATAAAATAAATGACATTTTCCTTCTTTTTCGAAAACCTTTCAAACAGACAAAGTTCTGTTTTTTCAAAACATAAACTTTAAAGATTCTTAAAGATTCTACTCATAAAGGTCACATTCTCATACTTTATTTGTTATTACAAATATTTACATTTTAAAGAATGTTCAAGTGATACCTTAGAAAACTGGAAGAAACTAAAAGAATATTATCAATTATTTACCTGTGAATAAACCCTAGTTTATGAATATAGTCCAGTCCCTGAAGGGTTTCTTTCAGCAAAAGTGCAATGAGAACCTCAGGCATGCCAACTGGGAAACACAACTTAACCAGGTCACTTGCCGAGCCTGTCGCAATAATCATCAGAAACATATCAATGACTAATTTTAATCACACATAAACATCATCATTAACACAACTACAGTTAGTACATACCTGTGTGTGCAACCTATAAAATTTTATCATATATATTATAAACCAATAATTATCAGAATTATTAGCACTTGTCAAAATAATTGTTACTGCAATACTATTACCAAATTGCATTGTTAGATATCACGGTTATCATATTATGATCATAACTATAATATTATGTGGTTCAAGTCCTGACTACACCTCTGCTAAGGTCTGTGTTGAACATTTTAGTATGACTACTAATCAACTTTACCATATTTCATATACGGCAGGATCATCCATAGACCGTCTTGTCTATTGAACATTAAGTATGACTACTAATCAACCTTACCATATGTCATATACGGCAGGACCATCCATAGGTCTTGTCTATTGAACATTAAGTATGACTACTAATCAACCTTACCATATGTCATATATGGCAAGACCATCCATAGGTCTTGTCTACTGACAAACACACAGTGGAGGGAGAGGATGTTTGGATGACTAAGGAGTCTCAAAACCTCAACTTCATACTAACAAAAAAAAGAATTCAATTAGTGAATATATACTAGTAATATTAATACAAATTTTTGAAATTTATGAAATCTATACTGAGGAGACCTCAGTTACCAGGAGCAGGGTTGAAAATTAATGGGCTGTTTAGTTTTATACCGTTTATGTCCGTCATGTTGTTGTATTTACTTAATTTCCCTTTATTACTGGATACGTGCACCTATTTTTTATCAAACTGTTTTTATCATGTTATTCCATTTACCCCACGTTTTATAGCACACCCATCATTTTGGTGCAAAAATTTTAGAGTTAAAGGTGAAATAGAAATATTATTATCAAATATTAACCTTACCTTAATTTGGTCCAAGTGATCATTATCCTGATTATCAACATTAGTCTGTTTAACAAAGACAACAGTTGATGATGGATCATGGTTTGCCACAAACAGTTTGGAGAATCCTCCATTACTTGTCCCTTTTGGAATTAAGGAAAAAAAACATGTAACTACTGTATGAAGGCAGGTTCAAAAACCTGAAAGATTTTAAATATTGTGACTACAGAATTTTAAATTCATTTGATACCTTCAATTAAAACTAACTCTTTGTCATCTAAATGCTGCTAAACTCACTCAAGATCGAGTAAAAGTTGAAAAATGCTTCATACAGGGTATCATTAATATCACAATTTTGGTAAATGGTAACAACCTTTTGTAAAGAATTCACTTCTAGAAAGTTCTTGAAAAGAATAATTATTGTTGTCAATAAAACCTTAAAGCAATTTTTTTTTAAAACATAAAAACAAAGAACAACTGGTCCCTCCTTGCAACCTAGCTGTGCCCACCCCCTGTAGGTCTATAACTGACACTAAGTCTTAATCGGTGGACACTGAAAATTTAAAACTTTAAATTTATCCCTTTAATGATGAGTTTGCAACAACTGGATTTGGGTTTCTATATAGAATACATAAAGAGACTCCAATTTTAATAAAAGTACAGATAACTTGCAGTTCTATTTTTTAAGTGTAATAGCTGTTAGTGCATCTCACCATGATGTGCAGTGTTTGGGAGAATTCAAGGGCACATCAGTGAAAACCTTAGATACAGTCGAGGATTTTTACCTGCCTGAGAATTCTCACAAACTTTGGCGAAAATTTTTACCAGGCTATGGAGGCACGGAAATCATGTTTTATTTCTTTTATAAAATGATTATTTTCTGACTGAAAAAAGAGAAAGATGATATATAAAGCACATATAGTTTTGTTTGTTTCATGAAACTGCAAAGTCTCACAACTAGGTGACAACCAAAACATCACTTTCATGCTTCATAGCACTATGAAAGAACACTTGGTGACCAATCGAAATACATGTAGCATCTGAACTATATTTTTATAAATTTAATTACTTACTGTAAATTAACCATTTATTACTTTACTTAATTAATTAAATCCTAACTGAAAAATAGCGGAGTTAATCACATATTAAATTACTTGGCCTTACCAACGAACTTAATCAGCTTGTATTCCTCAGGAGTTGGTCCATATTTTACAGTGGGATGGACATTCAGTTGGTCAGTTGACATCTTGCTAAGGGTGTCAGTTTCGTCTTCATCCTTTCATATGATTATAACACAATTTACATATAAATCAAATGTCATATGAATAGAGAGTTAGCCTTCTCAAAACTTGGCTCACTGGCACCAGGGCCAATGAACTGTAAAATTAAATGGATTTCAAGGAACTTCAATGGCCCACCATGTAGAACTTTCTGTCATGCACGTCAGTGACAAAAAGTCATGGTGATTAGTAATAAGCTAGGAGTGCGAGGTTTAGAATCTATTGTAAGTTGAAATCAAGTAGAGAAAATGGAGTCACAAAAACTTTTTATACACTCCAGAAAATAGACAAGAAGTTAATTATCATTTTTCATATTTTATTATCAGGCAGCTTTATAATGCACTACCAGATAGTGCACTGAACGTTTGATCAAATTTGAATGATTTTTGTGGCCTGTAGGAAAATTGCATGCCTTAGCGTATCTCCAATACTGACTAGCAAGCATTTCAACTTTTGCAACTCTAAGATATACAATTTTTTGCATTGATGCAGATCTGCACACCACAGGCTTTTAAAAGAGGAATTGAAAACATTCTAGAATATTTAAAATAGAATTATTTATTTCTGAAGTGCGTTTTTTCAATTCTTCATTTTTAAGCTCAACATTAAATGAAGTTTCTTACACAGCTAAAAACTAACAATTGATGGTAAAGTAGCAGTAATTTGAACCCCTTACCAAAGCAGTTGAGGCTGTCTGCACACTGAAATGAAAACTTTCAACTGGTTGCACTGCTACTTGTGTGCTGTCCAAACAAACACACTGTAAACATAATACAACAAAAGGTGATTGTTGATATGTATCTCATAGTTCATGCAAACTAACAACCTGGATAAATATAAAAAGTATGTTTGAAAAGCTAAGAATAAAAAAACATAAGATTAGTTTGCATCCTTTTATACTTTTGATACAAATGGCATTTTGTAGATATTTACAAAATGCCATTTGCAGACTTGTAGTTGTCTGTGTGGCAGCATTCTTAAAGTCAGTGCTTGCTTGTGCCAAAGGTTATAATTTTCTTGAGTGTGAGAGAGAGTTACTGAAGGCTGTTATTTTCTAGTTCTAGTGATAATTAAATATTTAATCAATCAAACTAAATATTTAATTAATCAGATATTTAATTTGAGTGGGATTTTCTTCAAGGCCTTCTTTGTATATATTCACACTGATTTATGAGAAACAAAGCAATGTGCTGAGTGTTCTGTTTTACAGTTTTAACTGGACAAATATTCCAAAGAGCATTAAATGCATTATCAATTGTTATAGTTCTAAATTTATTGTCAGGGTCAACAACGATTATGCTACATCCAAACTGCAATAAAAATCTTTCAGTGATACGTTGATGCAAACGTAAGTTTAACTATTTCACAACGTATTGTATTTGATGATACGTCAACGCCTTTTGTGTGTGTCTGTGTTATTATTATTAAACTCTTATCCCTCTGAATTGGTTTAAACCACACCAATTTGTACCCACCAAATGCGACATTAATTGTAGTTTGCAGTCACGCCAGTCTTCGACTATAGAAATTTACGAGCAAAGTCCCACCGAACCTTAACCTGGTCATCTACTTGTTGTTTTTAGTTGCCAATCACACCTGCTCATTCACTTGCAAACCTTTCCTCCATTCCATGTCCACAATTTCACTTCAGGGCAAAGTATTTAACGGCTATTAAAACCAGACCTTAATCATTTGCTAATTGCACTCAAATGCAAAATCGACAACCAGCTTTAGGAAAAGGTTCGTTTTTGAAAAAATATACACGAACGAACTTTTCTTTCAAACCAGCGACAAGCTCAGTAAAAAGAAAAGTAGTTGAAGGCAACAAAATTAAAACGCGACAATCTGTGCATTTTAAGTGAGCCCGTGCTCAGACATAGTACAGCGGTATTTGAGCTTCGTCTAGTACTTCGTACATCTTACATATAAACGTCACCTCCCTCTTTATTATGGCTAAAAAGCTTGTTTTAATTTTGCGTATTGTTCGGGCTTAAGTACTCGAATTTGGCCTGTGAACTACAAGGGAACCATCAATCAATCAACTATTTTTAGACACATTACATAACAGCCAGGAGCTCAAAACTTTTAAAACCATTTAAACTTTTAACTTAACTTTCCACTCCAACCCCTAACTATAAACGGGAAAACTATACGCTCAAAGACTTCACCACTCGGTATAATTTTCCTCTTTCCTCGAGTAGAGAGCATGCTGTTCAAACGCTAAGCAGATCACCTCTTAAGTCTTTGTATGAAAGTTGTTCCAAATAACGCATTCGAGGGCAAATTATCCGCTTGGGCTGCCTGTGCTTTGGGGCCTACAAATATGGCGGCGCTGCACAGAGAACCTGCAGTGAGAACTCCGTCTTGCGCTCAGCTGGGACAGATAGCTCATTCTCTTGGCCTTGACATAAGCAATGATGAACTACAAGCTTACAGAGGTAATCGTTTAGGAAACAAACTACTCAGAGGAACATTCAATGACTAAAATTTTGATGCTAAATCGATACAACACTGAATTGTACAACGAACTCGAAAATTCACAGCCTCGACACAGGCCTATTTTTAATTATCGTCATTGAAATGTCATTATGTGTTTCAGTACCAAGCTAACATAAGGTTCCTTATTGCTGTAGAACCGAAAACAAAACTAAACTCCCCATAAAATCATAATTTTTTTAAAGGAGCGGATTTTAGCATTATTTTCAATAGCTTATGTCGATTGTCGTGTTTGCATGATTTGCAGATGTAATCAATCAAACATTAAGCACTCATTACCAAAAAGTATTTGAGATGCCGGAACCAAAGCTGCCTGTCAAATATCCTCGCACACCAGGATATCGCCCTCAACCCCAGGATAATCCCTACAATGCATGGTAGGTCGCTTAAGTTGTTAAGTCAGTAATCGAAATTCTCGGGTGCAACTGCACTATGCATGTAAAGTTTCTGAAAGTTTTTCCTGTGGCTGCACCAATGTGCACGTAGCTGTCGGTAACATTAAAATTACAGATTTGTAACAATATTTTTGAGGAAATTTTAGCTCTTTGTTAATTTGGCAACTTACTTGAAATTAAAATATAAAAAAACTTTTAAAAATGTTGCAATTGAACTTACAATGCACTGAGTTTTCACCGATCTGTTCCTGATCAGTGGTTTGAATTGTAGCCTCATATCAGTTCTTCAGTTCACTTCAGTTCATTTTATTTGCTTTTATAAATTATAGTACTAACTTACATGTAATTATCATACATTTGGCAGGCAGTCCAGGAAGCTATTTTGCTTACTTAAAGGACTGCCTTAAGAAAAGGAGTAAAAAACTAGAATGTAAACTGTCAATGACAGATCAAAAATATTGAGACTGAAACTAAATAAATAAATACAAAATTTATAATAAACTATGTGTTTAAGATAAAAAGCAGCGCAACAGCAACAGAAGCAAGAGCAAACGTTAGTAATCAAATCCAAGAACGCGGATTTCAATTTGGAAGTAAATTCTTTAAGATTTAATGATTTTTTATTTCGTTATTTATTGAATTAAAAATTTTAGGTCCTTGAAATCGAAGTGAGAAATTTGTCCTACAAGAGGGGAGACGAAAAAAAATTTTATTTCTGGTATTATAGTTGTGAATTTCTTCACCAGTGAAAAACATGTTTGGAAAAATGTTTGGAAAAATTCTAGAATACATTCGTGTGCATTGAACCGATATGACGTGCAACAACACATGTAAAATAACACGTGAAACTAGTAAATATTCAATCGTGCCACCGAAAAAGCGTACACGATCTGTATCTGATGATGTATTGCAATGGAACTTATATTCTAATGAGTGAAAAAGGAATCGGCAAGACATGAGGAGAGTGAAACTGAAAAAATTGGCAATGAAGGCTGAAGGTGTTAGCGCAACAACTACCACGAGTGATGAAAATAGGCCAACTTGGTTATTATGTTATTCAGTTGTTGAATAAATTCCACGTGCTTCGAGTGATTCGTTGTGCGCATTAGCCTCGAAACTTGGTGACAGAAACAGGATATCGAAACCTAAATTACCGGAGCTGGAGGTTACAGGTAACGTTTGTGAAAATTTTAAAAACTTTGAGCTTCGTTTGAACTACTTACATTTAAGCCAATTATCGTGGCCTAGCTTAGGACCAAACCACTGATTGTGCAGCGCACTATAAAAGCCCGATCCTTGAAATTTCCGCTCTTCGTTCCTCACTTCCTGACGAGACACTATCTGTAAGTACACAGATGCACCATAGAGCCACAGATATCATCTGAAAAAAAGCCATGGGTCTGGATGGAAAAACTACGAGCGCACTTCAGGTAGTTCCCTCATGTCTGGTAGATTCCAGTTCTGGACCTCTTCACAAGCACAGCGAGAATCCATTCAAGAATGGGAAGTAAAAGTGAGACAAGCAGGAAGCCTCTGTGCTTGTGGACAACTCAAGGACAATCTTTGCAGAGATAAATTCAGTTCTGGTCTCAAAGGCGAATACATGACAACAGAATTGCTCAAGACCCGTGTTAAACCAGACAACTCAACAAAGACTCTAAACTTTTTAGTTGCAGAGGCAAGAGCAATCGAATCTGCCATGCAAGCTAACAAGCTAATAGTGGATTCTTCTAAAGGGGTTGAAGAAGAAGTACACTGGACCAACCTTAGACACAGTCAAATGAAACTAAGAAGGCAACCAGGCACCTGTTTCTGTTGTGGCGACCAAAAAGGGCTATACCCCTGGAAGATATGACCTGCTAATGGGAGATCGTGTTCCAACTGTGGTGGCAGTGACTGTTTCGCGCGAATTTGCTTGGAAGATGGAAAGTCTCCAGCACAAAGCTCCAATAACAACCGGAAACAGCTACTAAGGGGAAGAGTCCAAAGAAGGGCCAACAAACAGCGTGGCCAGCGGATTGACTCCAGTACTCAATCAAGAGACATCTACTACACTGACTCGTACGACATTCAAATGCAAAAACAGAGTTATTGTATCCCTCCTGATACATAGTATGGTTTCCAGTGTACATTAGATACAAAGGTAAACGCTACTCAATGACCCTGTCTCTCTCACTCTCAGCAACAGGCTGAAGGCTCCAAGAGGCCGAATTCCAGATAGATATCGCCGCTACCTGTAACACAATGTCGCACACTACTCTGAATTCTCTCCTACCTGACGTATTAAGAATTCCCTATATCTTATATACCCCTATGAAAACTCGAAGCCGCTCCGCCCAATGGGACAAGTTGATTTGGTCTGTGAAAAGGCAAACAAACATAAAACCCTCTCTTTTCAATTCCTGCCAGACTTCGACATGGGCGGCGACAGTGAATGCCTGGGGCTAATCAAAATACAAACAGACTAACTCCCTCCTCTGTCCTCCGCTATAGCCTTTACCCCGACTATAGACCCACTACCACGGTGTCAACTGTCTCAACCAAGTGTCGATGGTAACTTAGCACATGTCTCAAAGCTGCCTAATGACCATCTGTAACTATCTACAACAGATAAAGGAGATCACTACAAACCAGTGTCAATCGTCACCTTTGTCCTGAGCCCCAATCAAGGTTACCTGCAATCACCAGCTATCTCCACCAGGCAAGTCGGAAAAGGAAGACATACTCAGTCAGTACCCAAGTCCAACAGTTTCAGTGGTATCGGTAAACTAGTTCTACCATTCCATTTTCAGGTGTATGAAATTACCACTTCAAATGCCAGTTCAAATTCCAGCAGGGGAAGATGACAGTATTGCATTCTCGTTTTGCGCGGATTGCACGGATCTCGTGGAAAGCAGGTTTCTTATTTTTTCTGTTTGCTTTAACTATCTCATAGTATTGTAAATATTTTTATTACTAGTTTTATTGAAGTTTTATGTTATAACTTATAATCTCACGAGTTTCCCGTGGATAAAAAAAGATTATGTCTATGTCTATGTCGCTAAACAATGCATCAATTATAAACATGTTCGCAGAACTCTGTACAAACCAGTGAAATAGAAAATATATGTGCAGAGTTATTGAAATCAGACACAGGAACATCTACAAGCCAGTTATATGAACTCTTCAACAAAGTCAAAGAACCTTGTGATGTGCCCAGCGATTGGAAAAAAAGTATTATCACCAAAGTACCAAAGATAGGAGATCTTACCTTATGCGACAATTCAAGAGGAATTTCATTGTTATCAGTACCAGGAAAAATCTTCGGCCGAATATTAATTGAAAGGATGCGAAAAGTTGCGGCAAGAGCAGGCAGGTTTCAAAAAGGGTAGAGCAACTATTGAGAAAATTTTTCTTCTCCGTAATATAATTGAAAAAAGCATAGAATGGCAGTCCTCTGTATATATATCAACTTTGTGGACTTTACAAAAGCCATTGATAGCCTGAGCGGATCAAAACTGTGGTTAATACTGAGAAATTATGGAATACCATCGGTGAAGGGAGCAGCAGCTGCGTTTTGGACAATGGAGCCCAATCAGAATGGTTTGAAGTGCGTTCAGGCGTAAGACAGGGAATAGTCCTGTCAGGATTTCTGTTCAACGTAGCAGTTGATTGGATCATGGGAAATGTTACTGAAGATAAAGCAAGAGGCTTGAGATGGAAATTTACATCAGTGTTGGAGGACTTGGATTACGCAGATGACATAGCTCTTTTGAGCAGCACATTCCAACACATGCAAGAAAAAACTAATAAGCTTATCGATGTTGCAAAATGTGTAGGGTTAAAGATCAATGCCAGGAAAACAAAGATAATGAGGCTAAAATAACAAGTGCCATGACAACATTTTAGTTAACAACAAGGCTATAGGGGAAGTTGATAAGTTTGTTTACTTAGGTGCGACGCTGAGCAAAACAGGAGGAGCAGGAGAAGACATAAATCGTCGAATCATTCTTGCAAGAGGAGCATTTGTGAAATTCTACCCAGTCTGGCGTAACACAGCAATTAATTAGCAACACTAAGCTGGAAGTATTCAAAAGCAATGTCTTAGCAGTTTTAATTTACAACTCAGAGACTTGGAGAATGAATGAGACAGACGAAGATAAGCTTAATATATTTCAGAAACGGTGTCTACGAAAATTTCTACGTATCTTTCGGCCAATGAAATTAAGAAACGACGAATGTTCCAAAGCAAGGACAATGCCAGTAAGCGAGCAAATTTCGAAGAGGTGAAGGAAGCTTATCGGGCATGTACTTCACAGAGTTACATCAGACAACGTAAGAGTTGTACTTACTTGGACACCAAAAGGCAGACGAAAGAAGGGACGGTCACGTGTAACGTGGTGTAGAACTGTGGAGGCAGAACGAAACAAGCTGGGATGGAGATCATGGACATCCGCGGAACTCGCGGCCAAAGATCGTCTAAGTTGGAGAAGATATCTTGACACGGCCTTATCTGCCTCGCAGGCACGGAGAGACTTTGATTGATTAGAGAATCTCATTACTTTCCAGTGTTATTAAGGTTTAGAGGTATCCCATGCATAGTAAAGGATTTTGTTTCGCATTGAAAACAATTCTCAAACTGTACCGTAATCTCAAGAGTTTTTAAGGCTAAAATCACTGGTAATGATTAAGAATATGAAGCTCACACGAAATGTTGTGATTCTATATAAAAAATATACAGTGTTTTCAGTACACCAAGCTTGTCTTTGAATGATTAAATGGTAGCTGAAGGGACAAAGGAATAAAAGACCAAGCGGTCGTTGCTAGTTAATCTACAATTGATGCTGTTCAATTATTTAGCAAAAATTATAACCCTAGATATAATAATTACCTTTATGAATGAAATAAAACTCTAAAGTTACGAGAAAATTGAACATGCTAAACTTTTAAACCGCTTTTGTTTTTAATCGAACAGTAACCGCAGCGACAGAG
>JAODFW020967677.1:0-10551 GCA_027575235.2 Palythoa mutuki
TTGAGCCTCAAATTGTTGAAAAAAAATAAGAACATTGAGCCTGGGCAAAATTTTACTGGTTCTTAATAAAAAAAAAAGTGTACTAGAAGATCGCTTTGACAACATAAATTTTCATGATGATCTGGTTGGACGTAGGGTCACTGCTTTATATGAAAACGGGTGGTTTTCAGGCAAAATAGCATATTTCAACACAGAGGTAAAGGAGTACAAGGTTGACTACACTGACAAAACCTAATGCAGTAGAGTCTGATGCAAAAAAAAAAAATTGTTACTGTACGGAAAAGGCATTATTTAAAACTTTCGAATTGTGCCGTTTTAGTCTGACCTTGACAACAGTTCAGTTGTACTTTTGCCGTTGTTTAAAGATTGGATGCAAGTAAATTAGCAAATAGAGCATGGTAAACTGTTTTGTCGTGGTAGTCGCTTATTAATGTAATAAGAGGTTTTATCCATGCAATTTGTACAGTAAGTACTCTATTTATTAACTGTTCCGTTTCAGTGAACTATCATTGCCATTGGCATGGATTGGTCATAAATTTCATTGACATACCTGGCTGATTCTGTTTTCTTATTTGTTTTTGTTGGCTTTGCCATTCGGGATTAGAGCGCAATTGCAATACATATAATCAGTAATGTGATTTTTTTCTCAAACAATGCAAAATTATATTCTTAACAAAACCCGAACCTCAGCATTATTCTTAAAACATTCTTTAAATTTGGCCAATTTCAGCCTCGATATTCTTACAAAGTATATTCTTATAAAAAAGAGTTCATTACTTAGTAAGGTTTGGTGTGCAAGAGCATAGGTCATTCATTAAAGCTTGTCATTGCCAAAGGGCCATTTTTGAAGTAGTTCATCAGATTAATATTTTGTGAAAACTGATAAAATCTGCATAATCAGAGTGGTTCGTGAAGTTATTTTTAGAGGGGGCTAGGTGGAAGTCTGAACAAATGGAAATCGCAAGGGACGATGTGTATAAACAGGGCATAGCAGTAGAAAGTTTTTAGAGTTCTGTATGATTGCAAAGAACCGAAACGAGTGAGCAGGTGAGGCTATGTACCATATCCTCTTGCTTTCTATGATTTTGTGCAAGTAATGAAAACAAAAATATTAATTTCATCTTTTTATCAGCGAAACATTGTCCGCGTGCAAGAATTTGTCTGGGTATCTCGAAAATGCGACATCTATCATTCACTAAAGAAAAATAGAAGTATAGGTCATTCAAGTTTGTGGAGATTAAACCACCGTCAGAAGTTCTCCATTGACCAAAAATTGAAAACTTGCTGATCGCATAACTAACATTTCTTTAGGAATTTTACAAGTACGAGTCCCTGTCGGGAATCTGACTTGGTTTTGTTCTCAGCTAGAGATTTCACAGAAGGTCTAATGAGAATATAAAAGCAACTGTGTATAAACATATATACATGTGTGGGATTTGTATTCATTATGGCAGTTTGATAACAAGCAGAAACGGAATCGAATATTTTGGTAGTTGTGGTATTTAGAAGATACCACAGCCTCGTAATTATGTCCAACACTTAAAAATGAGGTAGTCTTTTTATGATATATTACAATTTAGTACATACAGAAATAAATAAGGCCATCACCACTTATTTTTATGTATACAGACCGAAAATTTTTGAACTTTACAAAACTGAAAAGATGAAACAGTTATTAATGTATCATTGTATGTAAATAACGTGCCATCTCACTAGTGGGGCAACTGAATCCATGCGGTCCGGACACTGATACGTGCGAACCAGTTGCTTTATGTTTCAACTCAGCATTTACTCTACAAAGTAATAAATTTACGATAACGGAAAACACTAACGTTAACTTGCAGTTGTAAAGCGACGTATAGCGCAAATATTATGCACGCGATGGACTAATTAGGCTTTTTTTTTTCTTTTTCAGTACGTATCCGACCGAACCTATAATTTTGCTCGAAAACAACTGTAAATATAAAACCAAGTCGCCTGGGATGGCCTAAACTAATTGACGTGTTTGGCGTCTCGGCATCTTTTTGATATCACCCCCAAAACGAGTTCATGACAATGCACTACTTACTTCTAAACAATTGTTGTGTCGAATGCTAATTTATAAGATGACAATAAAGTGCATAATTTAAGCATTTTATTTTCTTTCTTTTGTTATTATCATGTTTAATATCTGAGCTTGATCTATGTTTATGTTAAGGAATTTTATCAAATGTCGTGTTTTATGTAATCTTGAAAATCGTTTAGTTATTCGACTCTAAACTGACTGGCTGAAACCCATGCCCAGTGCATTGTCAATAATTTATTTTCTGGGAACGGGCCCCAAGAAGATACCGAAATGCCAAAATATATATCTTGGTTTATTTTAATATTTTTGTATATTTTTGCAAAACTTTATTCATTAAGATACAGTATATTGATCCGTTGAGAGAGGCAGATTTCGAGCAATGCCGTTTTTGCATGCTCAACTCAGCGAGAGACTTCTTTTAGCTTACCGTCACGGACATCACTAAATAACGCGCACGCTTCTATCGCCTGATTGTTGATAGTTTTTACAGTGCATTGTATCACGCCTGCATCGATATCGTGCCCTTTTTTCAGATCTGTGATTATTTTCATATTGTTAATTTATTGTATTTTTACAGCGTTCGTGGGCATTATTTCTTCAACAGTAAAAAAATAGGGAAGTTTATCTTAAGTATGCATGGTACAGAATAGATCCAGTATCCGAAATGACTAATTTTTAAAATGATATTGAGCCACTGTTATTATTAATGTTTCAATAGATAAATAAATAAATCAAGTTTTATATACTTCAACCACCAGTAAATTACAAATAATAATCTTAGTTCTTAATTCGTTCTTAGATTTTGGGTTTAGGGAAATATCCTTATAAAACAAACATACTGCAGTACAAATTGCTTTTGCAAGTTTTTAGGTACAAAAATTTGTAAAACATTCAGCCACGAAAAAAAGATATTTTTATCTTTCATAAAACATTTGACAAATTTTTACTAGATACGCTGTTTTCAAGGCACACACTTTTATAGTCAGCATGTGAGTGGATATTACGAACACGCTAAGCGGATCAAGCAAACACTTTGTAGAAGGAAGTGTAACGAAGTTGAGGTTTCTGCGATTTCGTTTAGTAGCAATTAAACAAATTAATCGCCACCCCGAACACTCAAAACGTGTCTAAACAATTAATGTTTCTTCGCGCCATCAGTTTTAAATACTATAATAAGTTCCTTATTTGGTTATTACTTTGAAGGAGTTGTTAACTAATGATTGCATCACTTTCTCATGCAATTCTATCAACCATATTTTGTCAATTCTTTTGCTTGTCTTGGTGACAGTTATGCACGGAGTTTAATTTTATTACTGTTCGTGAAAAACCACAGATCTCTTTCACACTGGCAGCCATTTTGATATTCTTTTGTAGAAAGAATATGTTACGAGTCGAGTGACACTTTAACTTTTTAAGTGCTGTTTAAAAATCCTTTTTTTTTTCCTTTTAGCGACTCGCACAGGCTATCGCTAACCGCATTCTTAAGGTGATTGACATCTAATTACAATTTTAAACAGCTCACTCGCAGCAAGCAGTTTTTAGGTTTTGTTCATATTTTTGCTCAGCGATTATTGTGACTAGGTGAGATTATCATTTCGGAAATTTTAATTTTTAAAACAGTGACTTCTAATGCAATGGTCAGTTTTTAAATTGTAATGTTCCAAAATAGAACATCGGCCGTGACTTTAAGCACATTCGATGAGAAAAAAACTCTTACTCATGATTAGTCACGCCAGAGTTTCAACTAAAAAACTACACACTTTTGTAGAAGGACAATTTTCGAAAAACGAGGCTCAGTTTGGCCAGAATCTAAGTACAAGGTTGAAAGTCGATAATTGGATTTTTTTTTTTCTGGGGTGACTCGCATTTTTATGCAGAAAACATCAGAAGACTCACTCTCACTGTAATTTGAGCGTTAAATTTACTATTTTGACTGCACTAAGTGGGTGCTTCGTTCGTCTTGAAGAGAGCCTTGTACAGTAGTGATGCACTTTTTTGCTTGAAATAGAATAATTATCAAACACTAAAGGTAAATGATTATTGTAGAACTTAAACATAAATTTATATACTTATTTGAAATTTAATAAGGTCAAAGAGTTTAAGTATATTTGTCTATTTAAATAGTGGACTAGAATGTTCATCGAAATTTTGAATTTGAAAAAGGTCATAATTATGAGGGCTCGTTTTTGTAGTATTAGGAGAGGGTTTATGTTGGTGTGGTAAGTGCTGTGCCACCCAATGAGACCATAAATAAGAAATGGGTAAATAAGTGAATAGTATAGAGAGATTTATGAGAATGTCTAAATTTACATAGTATTAACGCATGATACCAAGATATTTTATACTATCCTTTTCTGTCAAGGACGTGTGGTTGATACATGTGCGTTATTGTACAAGCTTGTTCGGTCAAGATGGCTGGATATTGGCCAAGTTCTTATAAACCTAGACGAAATCGAGAGCCATGAAAATGCAAAAAAAGGCGAGGCCAATATCCAGCCATATCTTGACCGAACAAGCTTGTACAATAAAGGATTTATTATATGGCCAAAGAATTTCACTTTACTACTATTTTCCGTAAGGTAAAAACGCTTCCATGTCTTCATATCACTTTCCCATCACTTTGCGTTTTATTTTTTGTATTTGTCGGTTTTTGTTTTCTTTGTTTTGACTGACCTCTTCCCCTTTTTGCGACTCCATTGCCCAAAACTTAATATGTAATTCTGTTACACAATTTTATTTCTTGCGGTAACAAAACGGGCAATCCCGAGCAGTAAGATGGGCCTATCTTGCCCACTCGTGTAACCAATCAGAACACAGAATTTGTTTCATTTTTGCCCACTCAGCGAGCATGCCATATAATAAACAGGTTTATTATAGCTTCAACTCAACTTCTTTTTGTGGAGGGTGAAATAGAATAAAATTGGATTCGTCAATGTTGAGCGAAAATTTTTTGGCAAAGAGCCAGGTATTTAATATTAAAATATGCTCTAAGTCTTCATTGACAATTTTCTTAAGTTCATGTATTTTCTTATGAAAAAAAAAAGATTGGAGTCGTCTGCAAATAGGTGTAAGTCTAATATAAAACATTTGAGCAATTCCTGAAATTTATTAAAAATAAAAGAGGCCCAAGGACTGATCCTTGGGGTACATCACAAGAGACGATTTCTTCTTCAGAATTTGTGTTTCCAATTGAAGTAAATTATACGTCGCATTGGAGACGAATTTAATTGTCCAGACGAATTTAATTCCAGCAATCTTCGACAGTGAAGCGACGAGTAAAATGGTCAGAAGTCCAGCACAAGACTTCAATAATTTGGTTGAAATAGCTGACCCTCCGTCCAAAATTCTAACCTATTTATATTCTATTTACAATTTTAATGAAAACAAAAGAATCTATGACAAAAAATATTCGCTTTGATACATCGCACAATCCAAAAATTCTTATCGGTCCCAGGAGGGAGTCTTATTGTTAATTAAAGTATCAATTATCCGAAACAATAGATGTGACGTATGACAGGAAATGAGTAAGTAGTCGAGCAGGTTTAAAACCAGCTCAGTCCTGCATGCATGACTGCAAGCTTTCAAGCGAACGATATATTAATATTAAGTAATTAAAATGGCCGTGTCTTCTGCAGCATCCAAGCTCCTTCGTCATCCAGCACTGTTAAGATCTCATGGCTGCATCGGAGGAGTTTGGACGAAAACGCCGCGTTCTTTTCCAGTTTATAATCCAGCTTCCGGAGAAGAAATTCATCGCGTTGACGGGATGTACCGAGAGGAGGCTAGCAAAGCCGTGGGAATTGCATATAAGGCGTTCGATAAATGGAAGCGACGACCAGCTAAGGTATTTTCACCGAGTTTCGCTCATTATCGGATGTAGTGTTTTAGTAAAGAAAACATTGTCACACAGCCAAACCCACAGGCATCTCAGACAACAACATCTTTTATTCTCAGACCCAGGTAGTCTAATCGTATTTAGGTCTAATTGCTGCGGAGCGAGCGAGCATCATACTATAATTCTCAATCAAAAACAATCATTTGGGGGTACCCTGTGTCGCATGAGAATATCTGATCGCTTTGGACTTTGACGCGATGGATGAATTTTGCGGCCTACAGTATTTGCGGGATTAAAATCTATTCCAACCACCAACCAAAGTGCAAAATCTCTGATTACTTTGCTACTTTGCTCTGCAATTGCATTGAGCACTACTTTCTATGAAGTTGCAATAATTACTTAAGCAACATTCTAAAATCGATATTCTTTTATGAACATCAGTGAAAGCAAATAAATTAAAAAAAAATTGTGTTGTGTATACTTAAAATATTACAACCGAAAATTGTATCCTAAAATTGATTTGCATCAACTTTACGGATTGATTCTCCGATAAAAACAGTACTTTTGCGGTTGTCTATAACCGCACACCAACAGCCTTCCAAATCAATATATAAAAATAAAATAGATAAATATAACATATAAGTCATCTTCGCCAAATATTTTTAAAAATGTATAAGATAGGTATGTTTCTTGAGAAACATACCTATTTTATAGAAGAAATGTTTGTGTTGAATCAAGCTTCTTTCTCTCAGAAGAAAAAACTTCTGAGTCCCTAATGGGAATCGAACGCATGACTCTCTGATTACCAGTCAGACGCTCTACCCACTGAGCTACAGGAACTTACCTAGGGAACGGATCACTTAACTTGGTTCATATAGATGGAACATTGGGTATATGTCCTGCTAACTGCTAGGCTCAATATATCCACACATTGATAAATTTTATCCAAATAGAATATACAGATATAAACATTTATATATATAGCACTTATTCATTGCTGCTCTAATTATAATTTATATGTTATAGGAATGAGCTTGCCGCTTGTCAGAAGGAAAGCTGTGCTTACATCGTTCTTCAAATCGATTGTGGGATCTCTGTTTCCACCCATTGTGTCACCTGGCGAAGAGACAGGTATATCGAGGTTACAGTGCATTATTAGGGATCGTAAGCAATGAGGATGGGGATGCAGGTGACGACAAAGAACAATAGTAAATACAATAACTGCTTATTGGAATGCATCGAGCTGAGCATCAGTACGTAGTTGCCACTAGAAACAGAACGTGAAAGGACCTTTTTTGAGTTCTGTGAACTGCTAGGGCCAAATATCAAAAATTTTCTTAGTATTTGTTTTCCTTAAGGGAGGAAACTAATCGTTTTCTTTTCACAAAGGTTAAACTTTAAGACAACAAAACTCAAATGACCTGTAGAAAGAAGTAAAGAGCAAATCAAAAATATATTTTTGCTATGCCGTCCTCATTGCCATCATAATTGTTTAAGGTTCTTATTACCAGCTGTGTGAGTGAACAGAACTGTCGGTGTTAAATTAGAATAACCTTTACCTTTTGTTACGTATAGATGTGTCATCGTTTGAACCTTGCAATCCAACCCATCAGGCAATGGAGACGTATGTGTGTGCAGACGATTACAAGTGCTATGCAATAAGAAATGCCACCCACCAGCTGTTTTTGTTGTTCTCCAGAGAAGTACCAAACTATGCCCTTGGGTAAGTGAACATGTCAGGTTGGCGTAGCAGTCATCACTCGTGTCTCCCAACTCTTTGACCCAGGATCAACTCTTGGGTTCTGCATGTGGGCGGAGATTATCGTTCTCAATCTGACTCTGAGGGTTTCTCTCCTGATACTCCGGTTTTCCTCCCTTAGCAAAATCGACACCCAGCTGATTAAATCTGGCTGTGATGCTGTGCTACGAGGTTAAGTATGGATCATGTTCCGGGGACTGAGCTCCCAGACCACAGGTTCAGCTGCATCCTTTACAATTCAGTGTCTGGCTACGAGAAAGGGCGATTAGCAAGCTACCCCTTTACCCTTTACCCATCATAGATATATCTGTGTGCCACAGACTTCCAAACCTCGGGTTTAGTGATTCCAACTACTTTTGATCATTTTATAAGTCAAAGCTGATAACTTACGAAACAATAGAGATTGGTTTCGTAATACCGAACTCAAAATGGGAAGTCTCAAGGTCATAGATAGCACTTTTTGTCGGGGGCGGGGGTAGTGACAGTGTTCATGTGCAAGCTTGTTAGGGGGAGGCATAGGTGTGTTTATTTGCTTCCTCTCGATTTTGTTAAGATTTGAACTTGTGCCCCATTTACCTCTTCCCTTCTCGCTCCCCATGGGCCTGAGTCTGTTTCAGAACATATAGAAAAAATTAAATGAATTTGCATGATTATGAAGTATATTTTCGATTGGTGAAATTCATTCAGAGTTCTAAGCAGGAAAATGTAAGATAGAGTAGGTGGAAAATGAGTAAGGAACGCCAAAGCATGTTTCCCGGTGAACATAAAATCCCTTATATTTAGTTTGAAAAGCCTAAGTGAAACTGGCTAGTCCTCTAAAAAGGTAGGAAGGGAGTAAGGTTTAACTGGCTATTATTTTAAATGTGTGAAAAATCGAAGAAATACAGAAAACTTGCAGCCAAGTGCTTATGTCAATTACGTGAAGAAAATCGCCAGTTGATCTTTGCAATAGACGGTTCAACAGGAAATTTGTTAATGTCTTTTTATATTGGCTGTTAATAGATCTGCAAGAATCAGGATCAAATGTTGTTATTTAATTTTTTATAATAGAAAATATGTTGATAATCATTTTGCAGACCCCTCAGCAGCGAGACACTTTCAGTCCTAACAAAGGATCATCTTGTGTGATGAGATGAGATGTTGTGCTTTTGATATCTCCTGAAAAGGTAAATGCAATCGCACGTGTTCCATTGGAGAAAATTACCGGTTCTGAAGGGGACCGTTAAAATCCTGACAAAGGACCATCCACAGAGACAAGATGAAATGGTGGGCCGTTGAGCACTTTTGAGCGAGGACAAACTGGAATAGAAAGTTCTATCACCATTGCAGTCCATACAAAGGATCATCCATTGAGAAGAGATCAGTTGGTAGGCTCTTGATAGCTTTTGAGTGAGGACAACCTGTAATAGAAAATTTCTATCACCATTACAGTCCACACAAAGGACCATCCATTAGGAAGAGATGAAACGCTAGGCTATTAATAGCTTTCTAGTTAAGACAACTTGGAATAGAGAATTCTGTCACCTCTACAGTCGATACAAAGGAGTATCCATTGAGAGGAGATGAAATGGTGGGCTATTGATCAGTTTTGAACGAGGATAACTTGGAATAGAAAACGCTGTCACCGTAAAGTCCATACAAAGGACTATCCATCGAGAAGAGATGAGGGCATTTGATTGAGGACCACCCTAGAATTGTAAACAGCCTGGAATGATAAATACCAGCAGCATCACAAACTTGGCAAAGGATCATCATGTGTTAAGAAATAAAAGTTTTAGCCCGCGATGGTAAATCAGTTTCATCATTACAGTCCTGAAAAGGGCCGTCCGTAAAGGAAATGTTTAGCCCTTGATAACTCCAGAGAGAAAACCTTTAGAATGGTACATCAATACCACAATAACGTTAAATCCAGTGAGAGAACCTTCTAGAATAGTAAATCAATACCACAACTACATTCAACTCCAGGGAGAGAATCTTCTAGAATGGTAAATCAATACCATAATTACATTCAACTCCAGTGAGAGAACCTTCTAGAATGGTAATTCAATACCAGAATTACATTAACTCCAGTGAGAGAACCTTATAGAATGGTAAATCAATACCACAATTACATTCAACTCCAGAGAGAAAACCTTTAGAATGGTACATCAATACCACAATTACGTTAACTCCAGTGAGAGAACCTTCTAGAATGGTAAATCGATACCACAATTACATTCAACTCCAGTGAAAGAACGTTCTAGAATAGTAAATCAATACCACAATTACATTCAACTCCAGAGACAGAACCTTTAGAATGGTAAATCAATACCACAATTGCATCAACTCCAGTGAGAGAACCTTCTAGAATGGTAAATCGATACCACAATTACATTCAACCCCAGTGAGAGAACCGTTTAGAATGGTAAATCAATACCACAATTGCATCAACTCCAGTGAGAGAATCTTCTAGAATGGTAAATCAATATCATAATTACATTCAACGGCAGCGAAAAGCTTCTAGAATGGTAAATCAATACCACAGTTACATTCAACTCCAGCGAGAGAACCTTGTAGAATAGTAGATCAATACCTTAATTACATTCAACTCAAGTGAGAGAATCTTCTAGAATGGTAAATCAATACCACAATTACAATCATGACAAAGAACTGTCGGGAAAACAAATGTTAAACTGTTTTCATTAGGACATAAAAAATCTCATGCTTCGCTTGTGCTTCCGTCGTTTTTACGTTGCTCGTGAAAACCAAACTTTACAAACTGTGGCAAAGCGCACAAACTGTTTATAATAAAAATATTCCAAAAATATACCAGTACTTATAAGATTTTGCTTTTTTAGTTCCTGTAGCAAAAGATTTGTTATACCACAAAAATAAATTCCCATTAGAAGTTTA
>JAODFW020967781.1:0-10549 GCA_027575235.2 Palythoa mutuki
AGCTTTAAATGTCAGTTTATAACCATTCAGAGTTACGTATACTTTGTACTTTCCCCTCGAAAACAAAAATTTGGTCTAAGATTTACCGGCTTTCAATGACGAAAAACGACTCGCTTTAGCTTGTTGTTTAACTGGGTTGACGGGATTGTTTACAAATTTAGTCTGTGAACTAAAAAATCTAATTTTCAAGTAAAAAGTTGGTAGTTTCTTGTCAGTTTTCTTTTTTATGATTTTTCTAATTTTAGGCTGAATAGTAGCAGTGCAGAAAGGGACAGAATGAGTTGGAAAGCCGGTTGCGATGGAAACCGTGTTTACATACTAAAATGTAAAACGGTTTTTGGACCAATCAGAGTGCGCGTACTATTTGAATTATTTTATAAACTAAAATATTTCACTATAGAAGTTACTTACATAAATATTTATTGATACTCTATATAGTTTGAATTTACAGGAAAGGAAATTAAAATCTTGGAAGACACAGTTTGTTTTAGAACGGGAGTTTGGATGGTCTCGGTTAAAGGACACGCCATTAATTTCAGATAAAAGAAAATTTAATCGGAAAAAACGTCTGTTGATGGATGGGAGAGAAATAGCTTAAATTAGTAAATAGACTAAAATCTACATTTAGAAATATCAAAGACGAGTTTTCTTTTTTTTTTCCACTACGAGGCTGCTTTAGGTTCTTCTTCTTGTGTCGTTGTGCTGTCAGTGGAATTCTTCTCGTCCATTTCGTCATTGTTTCCGTACCTTTTATTTGAATTTCGACAAGAGATTTCTTCACTTGGACATTTAACCTGTTCTTCCGTATTCCCCTTTCCACCTACTTCAGTCCTAAACCTTGGTGACCCTTTCCGGCAGGTCGTGTGGTTGGGTCCTGATGGGGGTCTGGGCGCCATCGGCTGCTGTTTTCCCTCCGACAATTCATCCTCTGGGGGGTGAGGAGCGTCAGGATATAGTAATACAACTGACGCAGCAGGGGATGCAGGTAAGGCTGGAGACGGCGGTGGTGCACTACTCTGCCCAGTTCCCACACGGCCAGGGAAGCTTTCTCTCCTCAGCTTTTCAAAAACCTTTTGATCAGGGGATGCCGAACTCAGTTGTTGCTCTCGATGCTCCTCCATTTCCTTTCTATCCTTGTCAGCTGTGGAGAACATTGTCTGCTGGTGTTCTTGGAGAATCCGCTGCATCTCTCTAGGTCGCGGAGCCTGGAGCTGAGGCGACCGCGAGGGGGGTGGTCTGTCTCTGTTTGCCTCGGTAGTCCCAAGGATGGCGTCAATATCTTCTATAGCAGCCTGTATAATACAGGACAGACCAACTGTTAGCTTGCACATAAATCTGAACGTCCAGGATTTTTATTAACACAAAAAATTGCGTATCTTACGCAAAAAAATAATTTGGGACGCAAAGGTTAAAATGCTATGAGGTCCTGGGACGCAAAAGATTGATAGCCACTACAAGGAACTTAGGCCATATTAAAAACGGAGTCCTTGAAGCAGAACTAGAAGTCATTTTGTCCAATGCAGTAGCAATATTATAATAATATGCTTAAAACCATTGTTTTAACATTTAGAAAATCAAACTAAACTGACAGTCGGTCAAACAATTTCCCTTGTTTAGGTAGGACCTCTATTGGCTTGCTTGGGACCCCACCTAAAATCTACTGAAAAATCAAAAACTATGCGAATATACATTAAAAGCCCAAGAATGAGAGTCTACTCTTTGGTAACAAATAAACGTCTCGGGACGATTATTAGGTTTTCGAATTTTCCAACCCATTTTGTAACCTACAATCATCATGTGGTCAAAATTTTGATAGATATGTTTGAAACTTATTAGTACCCCACTCCACCCCCGTTTGTTAGGTTTTCAAATCCAAGGATGATTTTGTAACCTACAATCATCATGTGGTCAAAATTTTGATAGATATGTTTGAAGCTTATTAGTACCCCACCCCAACCCCGTTTGTTAGGTCTTCAAATCCAAGGATGATTTTGTAACCTACCATTATCATGTGGTCAAAATTTCGATAGATATGTTTGAAGCTTATTAGGAACCAACCCCACCCCACCCCCGTTTGTTAGGTTTTCAAATCCAAGGATGATCGCGTAACCTACAATTATCATGTGGTCAAAATTTCGATAGATATGTTCCAAATTGATGGTCGCACTCGTTCATCTTCTTGCTCTGACTGATATCGAAACTAGCACAATGTAGTTTTGCGTTTATTTTGTTTGAGGGAGGCAGACAACATTTGAAACCGCCACCTTGAAGAGATTATAACTGTCAATTATATTCCTTTGTTGAAAGTTCGCAAGAATGGAAAGCTGAGCCAACTTTGGCAAAAATAGGGTCACACCCGGGACCTTGGACGTGGCTGAAAGGCAGAGATCTTACCACTGCGCCAACCGTATTTCCTTCGATGGACTTATGAAATCTCATACACCCTCGTGCTCATTTGACGCGAGTTTTAGGCCAACATCGCAAAGAATCTCGGGGCTGTTCGTAAAGGGGGTAAGGGGCCGGGTAACAAACCTGGAAATTGCTTTCTCCCTGCATGTTTGGCGCCGATATTTCCTGGTGTATGACAGATAAGTTCCGAGCAAACGTTGACAATGAGCCCTGCAAGTCGTCACTCATTACACTAGAAAAAACAACAGTGGTGTCAGTAACAATAGGCCTTCTTCAGGAGTTGGTCACGTGCCTAGATACCACATAGTAACACGCAATCGGTGAGCAAGCTAACCAGTGCTTTCACATGTGAAAAGACGCGAAGCGAAGGGACAAGTATTTATAGAATCGACAATTTGAAATTTAATTGGTGATAAGAAGCCACCAAATTCTAGAAAAAATTAGAAGATCAACCTGGTTTATGGTAGCGTGTTTGATTTTGTTACCATAAACCAGGTTCATTTTTTAATTTTGTTCGATAGATTTTGGTGGCTTCTTGTCGCAAATCTATTTCCTGTAAACACTCATCGCTTCGCTTTGCTTCTTTTCACACGTGAAAGCACTGGTTAGCTTGCCCATCAGTTGCGTGTTGCTATGTGGTATCTAGGCACGAGATCAACTCCTGCTAGGGGCTTATTAACACTATTATATACAAAACGAAAGTTGTGCTTTTAATGATCAATTCTTTAAAGCGGAAAGCTTGGTAGGGTTTTCTCACCCTCTCCGACCACTCATCCCTGTCGTAAAGAAGTTAAATACAGTCTCAGATCTAAACCTACTGCCCGTCCCAGAATTAATACTGCATGAACACTGTAAACAAAATTTTCATTAATAGACTCATTTTCAAGCACAGCCTGTCAATTTAATATCCCTTCTATATTATGTAAATAAAAATTTTAAATATACACAATTCTCAGATAAAAAAAAATTGAGAAGTGTATATATTTAAATTTTTCATGTAACGTAAGATATGTCGTTTTTATCTTATGATGTTAAAAAGACTATTCTTCTTCTTCTTCTTCTATTCAGAAAGCCACTTGTGACATCATTTAACTTGAGGACATCAGTCTTCAGCCAATTTTACTATCCATATTTGTGGAATATTCAGACTTTTACAGTGATATATGAACGAGACAGACCGAATAAAATGTTCATGACCTACGTGAGAAACCTATCAAAATTTCAGTGTTAATCTTCGGGAAAATTTTCTGTCGAGGCAGCAAATCCTTAAACCCTGCTGATCACATTCTTGGAATATGAAGCGAAAATCCAACAGGTGCAAATTACGTTTGGCTAGAAGAATAAAAAAGCAATTACAATGATTACAACTCCACTATTTGAGTTCTGTCACATAATAAAACATGCACAGATGAATAAAACACCTTGAGACAAAAACGACACTTACAACATTCCCAAGTGTTCCCGCTTTGAGCTGTCCACCAGTGTGAAAATAGTTCCGGCTTTCTCCTGTAATTTCAAATACATTAGTAGTGTTATATATTTATGAGAAACTATTGTGATTGAGCGCATGAAAGTAAAAGTACTCGGCGTTGCATTTCGTAATATAATCCCTAAGGGACTTACTCAGTGTATATTTAAAGAGTAGTTATTTAGAATAAACAGACCAGAAGTTCTAAGCTCCATGACGCGTACTTTACAAGAAGAGCTCCTGACAATAAGAAACAAAGTTTTCAAACTTTCAAGCATGAAAAAATTGACGTTTGATTTCAAGAAATGGAAATGAATAATAATCACTTAAGAGCAGAAGGGAGGGGGAAGGGGGTCAGAAGGGGCGGAAGCGGTGTTGGAAGTTACCGTGGCAACAATTTCTAATGATTACCATCGAGTCATCTAGTGAATTATCGTTATTATTGGAGAAGAAAAAATTACCATGGAACACAAAAATATCATACTACTACTTAATTTTCAAACGGGTTTTCAAAAAAGATGGCACCAATCTCGGGAGACGCCTTTTTGAAATTTTATTTTGCATGCACAAATATTTTATATTTCGATTAGTAACAATATTTAAATCTCTTAAAGCACAACAAGAAAAAAAATATTTCATCACCGAAAGGTACTTAATTTTTCAGGAATTTCGTGTTGACTAAAAGTTTGATTTTCTGGAGGAAAAAATAAATTCAACAAATTTTTAGGAAAAAAATCATGTTCTTTCCTGGAAAAAAAATTTAATTCCTCGATTTTCCATTAAACCAAGATGGCTTAGGGACCCTAAGTAAATCAAAGATATTACAGACCTTCATATCGAACCCAATACCATGAGCACGGCACATCTGGAAAAACACGCTGTAATGGATAACGCTCAAGTTACTGTGGAGCAGCCGGGAACTTATAATGGCCCAACGGTTTGGATTGGGAAGAGGCTGGTGAAAAAGTTGAGCAAAAGAGTAGATGAGCTAACATGATGGAACAATTAATAAATCGATAGCTCACAAGAAAGGCACATATCTTTAAAAATCATGATTCAGTTACTTCAAAGCAGAAAATGGAAAAAAATTAAATAAAAGAGAAGAAATGAAAACAATTGAAAGTGAAAATTAAAATAACTCTCCCCACAGGTTAAGTATCTAAAGTCTCGGTAGAGAGCCATCATTAGTATATACCAACTCCACTACGAGCACTTTGATTGGTTTAGATGAAGTACATGTGACGCAATATTTACCTTCGAAATAGTAAATATTGCCAAACTGGTAGTTTTTGGTCAAGAAACTAATAAAATAAAAAAGAATGAAGCTTGAGATAGATTCCCTCGCTGTTATACACTAAAACACTTATTCTATTCAAAACTCGGTGAGTAGTGGCTTTATGGATATCTTCCTCGCGCCACTAACCACTGACCTCAACTGAAACTGAATAAGTGTTAATTATTCACTAACCTCTGGCGAATTAAAACATACGTTCAGAAAAAAATGGTAAAATTTACAAAATCACAATCTTAAAAAACAAAGCATTTGTATTTCAGTCACCTCTTCTTCTTCTTCGGGCATTTTTCTTCTTCTCCTTCGTCCACTTAGTTCTCTCTTTTTTCTAATCGGAACTTCAAAAGCCGACATCTCCGTGTTGAAGCTCCCCCCTGTCACGTACTCCATCAGGCGTGACATGGCCATGCTGTCACTGTAGTTCAACTTGAGATCCACCGCCCATAAAATCTGTTTCGTCTGGAGATACAAAGAGAACGGAGATGAAGAGGAGCAACTTCACAAAGAAACTGTAGATTTAGTATCTGTTTTGGTGTCTAGTTCATCTTCATTGAAGTTTCAATCAATTAATCAATCAACCTTTAATTTATTTACCCAAATAACATCTTGAAGTATTTGACATGCTCGTCGAGCTAACTCCTACTAGATAAAATGATTTACAATTTAAAATATAAAAATTACAATAGTCTTAATGCTAAATATTAATTACAGTAATATAACAAATTAAAAAGGAAATATCATATGCAGCGTTTCCTTGCTAAAACTAAATCCATTACCGAGCCTAACTGGCCCATTGAAGCCAGTGCTTATCTCCGGATTTTGTAGTGTTGAAGAATGATAGTCAATGACTTCACTGATCCGTAGTAGGAAGCTGGTACTCGTTTTACCGACCTCGTAAGGATGGAAAGCTGAGTCAACTGTGATGGAAAAGAAGGTCACACAAATGTTGGGTTTAAACCCGGGAACTTGTGGTTGGAAGGCAGAGATCTTACCAGCGTGCCAACCAATCTGCATTTTCTCGATATGCTGTTACTTACGAAATTTTTGAAACATTTTAGAGTTGTACGTATTTAACAAATATTCGCAAAAGGCAATTAAGCATTAGCATATACCCAACCAGCGAATAGTGCTTTTCGCACGTTCTGATTGGTTCAATATATTAAGGATATATCCTTAATATTCACTGATTAGCTATTGTGACAACAGACGGGAAAACACATGACATCGCGATTTCCAAAAAAAGTGTCAGCGCTGGAAGTTTTAAAACAAATGATGCAGCAGTTCCCGAGAACACAAAAAGGTCAACAGAATTTGGTGTAAATGTATTTTGAAGTAAGTTTTATTAGTTGTTTGGTTTACGTAGTTACAGAGATAGTGTAAAATGTACCGCCCTAAGGACAAATCAGATGGCAGAATTCGTTACCATGCCCTCTCAGAAAAAATAAAAAAAAACTTTATTTTACATGGACGAAACACTTAGCCGTAGGCTAGTTAACGGGTTTTGCATGGAAAATACGGAGAGTACGATAGGAATTGTTAGCATGGTTCTCACTGACTAACGATAACCAAATTCCAGGAGTTTTCCAGGGTAGAAAATATATTTTTCCAGAACCCAACCACGCCACCAAAAGAATTGCGCGGTTCTTCAGCTTTCCAGTTAAAGCAAAACGGAACCAAAATGACCACAATCCACAGAAAAAAAATTCCTAAAATTGAGTCTACACTGACAAAATGCAAAAAGTACAATCGTGCATCAGATGCTTATGCAGGTATTGGTTTGTTTATAAAACTGTTGAAAATTTTTCCACAAAATTCCAGGAGTTTTCTAGGAGTACAGGGAAATAAGCTGTTTTTCCAGGAGTTTTCCAGGAATTCCAGGAGTAGTGGGAACCATGAAATAGGGCGTTTGGGAATGAGAATTTTATTTTCACATACCGAAGGCCTCTCAACAATCACTGCATTCACTCGTGAGAGATCTTTTCAATACTGACAGACAAAAGTCGTACATTGAGTGTTCCCATGCAATACCTTCTATGTACTTCATAACTTACAGTGTGCGGATCGATAAACGTTACGAAGTCGATAGAGAAATAGCCGACAATGCCACGTTGCCTGCAACTATTGGACACTGCCTCAGCAGCCGCGCTCAGTTCGAGAGGGTCTATAGAGGACTGGGGTAGAGAGTATCCCCAGCAACGGAACGGCGAGGAGGCATGGATCTGAAAAAAATTCTTAGAGTTAGATCTATAATGAATTGTACTGTTATCTTGTCATATCAAAACTACGAAAACCTAAAGTTGGTCATCCAGATTAGAGTTTGTCTTAACATAATTTTTAATTTCTTTGTCTCCTTATGAAAAAATCAAGTTAAAAGCTATTGTGATTTCACCGAGGGATATAAACCGGGATAGCCCTTACTTCTACCCTAATTTACTTCAGTTGAACAATCACAAGTTATACCACGGGAGTTGTACAATCACCAGTTATACGATAGGAGTTGTGCAATCGTGAGTTACACCAAAGCAGTTGGCTAACCGGGAGTTATACCCAACAGTTGAATAATCACGAGTTATACCACGGGAGTTGCACAGTCACCAGTTATACCATAAGAGTTGTACAATCACGAGTTACACCAAAGCAGTTGGGTAACCTGGAGTTATACCCAACAGTTGAATAATCACGAGTTATACCACGGGAGTTGCACAATCACCAGTTATACCATAAGAGTTGTGCAATGGCGAGTTAGACCAAAGCAGTTGGGTAACCTGGAGTTATACCCAACAGTTGAACAATCACGAGTTATACTACGGGAGTTGTACAATCATCAGTTATACCATAAGAGTTGTACAATGGCGAGTTAGACCAAAGCAGTTGGGTAACCTGGAGTTATACCCAACAGTTGAAAAATCACGAGTTATACCACGGGAGTTGCACAATCACCAGTTATACCATAAGAGTTGTACAATCACGAGTTAGACCAAAGCAGTTGGCTAACCTCGAGTTATACCCAACAGTTGAACAATCACGAGTTATACTACGGGAGTTGTACAATCATCAGTTAGACCATAAGAGTTGTACAATGGCGAGTTAGACCAAAGCAGTTGGGTAACCTGGAGTTATACCCAACACTTAAACAATCACAAGTTATACCACGGGAGTTGTACAATCACCAGTTATACCATAAGAGTTGTGCAATCACGAGTTAGACCAAAGCAGTTGGGTAACCTGGAGTTATACCCAACTGTTGAATAATCACGAGTTATACCACGGGAGTTGCACAATCACCAGTTATACCATAAGAGTTGTACAATGGCGAGTTACACCACAGCAGTTGTGTAACCGCGGGAGTTATACCCAACATTTGAACAATCACGAGTTATACCACGGGAGTTGTACAATTACCAGTCATACCATAAGATTTGTGCAATTGCGAGTTACACCACGGCAGTTGTGTAACCAGGAGTTATACCACGAGAGTTGTCTAATCGTGAGCTATATCATGGGAGTTGTGTAATCGCGAGTTATACCATGGGAGTTGTACCACGGGAATTTTAAAACTGGGATTTATAGCACGAGAGTTGTAGAATCGGGAGTTATACAATCAGAAGTTAATCACGAAAAGCACAATCGAGATTTATACCACAAGAACAGTGCAACTGGAAGTTATACCACAGGAGTTGTACCATCGGAAATTACATCGCAAGTGTTATACTATAGAAAATATAAACGCAAAAAATGAACCCCCTGGGGATAATACTCCCGGGATTCATGCTCCTTAGCCCCCGGGAGACACACCCCTGGGAAGTTATACCAACCTGGTCGGCCATAGTTAATAAATTTACGTCACCACTTGGTTCAATCAGTACGTCCACAGACAAACTGGTGACGCTTTCTGATGGAGGGCACGCTTCAATCACGCCTCCTGTAGTAGACAAAAATAACAATATCACATGACCTAAATAATTGTCCATATATGGAGAGGGTGGTATCAGCCGCCGTGCATTATCAAGAGGGAGGTCTAAAATTCCTGGTGTAAACTGTAATAATAATAATAATAATAATAATAATAACAATAATAATAACAATAACAGTAACAACAACAACAACAATAATAATAATAATAATAATAATAATAACAATAACAATAATAATAATATTAATAATGTTTCCACTCAGGAAAGTTGGAGATATCAATGTAGTCAACTTCTCAGTAGCTGTGGATCCAAAGGAGTACAAAGTGAATGAAGTAAAGGTAATGACAGGGTGAAAGATAAGGAACTTGAGAAGTTAGAGAAACACCAACTGTTGAAAGATGAAGTTGCAAAAGTCTGTACTGTCTCTGTAAGAAGAAGGACAAAAGAAACGTGGGACCCGTGGTGACTTGTTATAACCCGCTCTCAAGGACTATAAACCAGACCAAACATCCTTTTTTAGCCTTAGTCTACAAGGAATGGACATAATATAATAATAATAAGAATAAGAATAATAGTAATAATAATAATATTTATATACAATTATTATTTAATCATTATATATAAACTGCTTTTCAGATCCCGGTAGTGAACCAGTGTGGGTCGGTACTAAGAATTTTACTGTTAAGGCTGCAAAAGTTAAAAAGTTCAGGGAACAGGAAAATTAGATGAGCTTGAAGCTTTTTATTTAAGGATGGATTCTTTGCTGCTATCATTAACGCTTCCATAATCTTTCTTTTCCCCCACTGTCGTGCAGGTGTTATCACACGCCACGTGAAAGAATGAGTTGGAAATTGATTTAGACGTCTTGCTGGTTCGGGCAAAAAACACAAAGAAATTTTAGCGTACGAATCAACGAGCACCAAGACAAAGCCAAATTGTCCGAACATGCAACACAGCATCGGTGGGTCGCTTCCTGAGAGCAGTTGAGGCTAGTGGAGGTCGATCGGTGGCAAAGGAGATGGATGAGAGAGCAGAAGATGGCAGAACCTGGATTCTACGGGCCTGGGCGCAACAGGAAATGGCTGTTGCGGACCCACTATCATGAGGGACACTGAGCTTAAGTAATGTGTCGAAATCCTGATGAGTGGTAGCACTCAGCTAATGACCCAGGCCCTGGGCTTTAGTGCGCTTTTTGGGGGTATTTTTTTCTCTTTTTTTCCCTGTCTAGACGCCTTGGTCAAAAATTAGCTTAGCCGGCTATATTCCTGTGTATCAACGAGACTATTTTGGCAGTAAGAAAAAATTTAACCCTTTAACATTACCACGTGCATTTATCGGACACCCGTGACCGATGACTCCAAAAAAGTGTAACCTTCACTTAATTTAAACTGCTATAATAAGCCGGTGAAAATGTTTACTGGTAACTTGCTCAAACTTCTAAATGTCATAGGCCGACGAAAAGACACG
>JAODFW020967876.1:0-17972 GCA_027575235.2 Palythoa mutuki
TCAAGCGTTCGCCCTCCCCCACTCCGCCGACCCCCCCCCCCCCCCTCCTACTATCACGAGCACTCAATGGATCCATGGCGCATGCAGCCTAGGAAATTTTACATTTAAGAATGTATTCATTGCGTTTTAGTCTTGGTTGGCAAATAATCCAATAGTTTAAAGTAAGTAAATCTTTTACTTTTGAGTCGTTTTTAGCGGCATTCAATTCGCTGCTATTCACAAACTATAATTGGTTTTCGTTTCATATCTTTGGCCTGTTTATTTGGTTTTCACCAGTTTTCACTGCAAATGATTCAAGACAGTGCTATCTGTAGCTGTCTGGTATTTTCTCTCAGGGTCTCATCTCCTGCTTAATAGATCAAATTATTATGAAAGATAACACAAAACCAGCTCTCTCAATCCTGAGGGGGGTGCTGCTTACGTGTATACGTGTACCTATTGGAGCTACTCGTAAGGAGCTTTTTCCTAATATGTGCATGTTGACGTGTGCTCGTCCTAATAGTTACTAAGTCTATGTTAAGTAATCAAAGCTTATATCTTGAATCAAAACCATTTCCAAATCAAGCTGAGGAGAATAAACATTTGAAAATGACTAGTGAATTCAGTTTTCTAGGCGGCTTTCGTGTCTTGTTGGTTCATGACCGTGGCGGCGTATTAGGACATTGGGCTATGACGTCAAACTCCCAATCATTTTGGTAAAAAATATTATTTTGTCTTAATACCTTACCATGCTCAAAAAAATCTTTGCAGGCTTTTTCTTTCCTATTTTTTTTAATTTTAAATAGTTTTTTAAATGTGCCCACAAGTCCTGAATGACGCCATGACCGTGGTAAGCTGGCGATTTGACCAATTTAGCAGAAGTACTACAAATTATATAATAATAAAACAATTTGATGCAAAAAAAGAAGAAACTAAACGTTGTTAGTTCAGTTTCCTTCGTTAAACTGTTTGCAGAAAAAAAAAGGGAAATTTTAACTCTAGCGCATTCAAACTAAAAACAAAAACAGGTTAATCCACACGCGAGCTACTCGCATGACTCGGGGAAGGACAAAGGATTAGTTCATTTGACCGATACGTTAAAACTGCCAAAACTATTAGACATTGCCTGTGTTTAGATACAGATACGACCAGAGTTAGTCTACGATAGTTCGGTTATTGTTTTATTAGAATGGAATGATGTTTCTGCCACTTTTATTCATTACTTTCTGGAAGAGAAAAAACTTACTTATCATTATTGAATATTTAGAACACGCTAAGTAATTGTATTGAGATAGTCTTTCTTGTGGTCAACCCGAAGAAAAAGAAATGGCTGTGATTCAATCTTACTACTTTTTTGTTGTCATTTTTTCTCTACATAAATGTTTATATATACGTTAAATAGGAATTTGTCTACTTGTCTGTTTTTCAGTTTAGACCAAAGCAGGTTTTGTGGTACAGCGCACGCTGTCTCAAAGGATCTCACGGAGCCAAAGGTCGCGTTATTCGTGCGTACAATTCGTCTGAGAGAAATGTAAGCCAAGTAACTGTGAAAGAGTACACCAGTAATTATACGCAAATATAGTAAGTGGCAAGGAGTCAAAGTAGGAACTCGTCATTTGATATTTTCCTTTTTGGGTTAATAAAAGATTTTAAAAATGGAAAACTGATATAAAACGATAAGAAATGGCCTGTGCGAGCAAAAAGTTAGGAATTTTCGTATAAAAAAGTGATAATGCTGATAAAGTAGTTCTCCAGCATTAGAGACACCATTTTTGAATCGGACGACTTTCTAATAAAAATTTAAATTTGGGACCTAGTATCTTTTTTGCAAATTGTTCCATAAAAACGTGCAGGTTCAAGCAAGTATATGACGGAGAAAAAACACACAGTGACCGTTCTCAGTGCTCTTACATCCCAGTTAAATTTGTTGGTACCAATTTATTAACACTAGTTGTTGTGTTTGCGCGACTCAGTAATTCATCATCACATTTTTAAATTGCTTAAGTCCAAAATCAGATTGAGTGTTTAAGTATTAAATGCACGTTTTAGCCGGCGCGGCAAGCTAGAGTCACTGACACGAATATGCACGGAATTTTCCAATTATGACTGCACGTAGCAAGCTTCAGAGATGTTCTGAAAATTTGGGCAGTGTTGAATTCGGACTGAATTGATAACAAAGCAAATTGAGAAACTATCCAGGAAGCGTAGGAGGCACGTAGGAGTTTGAAAAATCTTTGAAATGCTTTGAGAAATTCCTTTTCGTACAATTTGTTAAACTTTCCCAGGACGATTAAAGCCGATCAAAAATATTTGTAAAAAAGTGAAAACGTAACAAGATAGTTTCCAGACTTGCATTTGCAGTTAGCTAATCTCTCGTTCACATTTTGTGGGTATAAAACACCATGCAAGGCAAACATTCCATTCGAAGAAACGCACGACAAAATTACATTCATGAGGATGAATTTTAGATCAGTTACATAATAAAACACAAATTGCATTTTCGGATCACTGAAGCTAAATGTGGCTCAAAATTTACGCAAAATGTCGTGTCTGTCAAACAGAGAATACTTTAGTAAAATAAATACATAATAGAGCTAGTCAGTATTCTACCAATGGGATGTATGATCCATTCGCCACCTTCTAGAGCCACGTTAAACGATCCAGCTCTACGCGTGAGTTAACTCCTGCAGCTAAATAAGTACACAGCATCTGGTCCGACGGAGTCAGGGACTCAGAAGCTGGCTTTTCTGAGATGAAGATTGTTATAACCCCGCCTTTCGTTTTGTACTAAGACAAAATATCTAAAATACTCTCCAACATGGAAGTAAGTCTTCCGGGTATGTTTTCATTAGTACTCTTAAGTTAAGTGGTCTGTCAATTCTTAGTCGGCAACTTACAAATGTAAAGTTGTTAATAAAAACAGTAACCAAGTTATTCCATTCGCAGTGTAGTACCTCAACCCGCACATGTCGAAAACCTAAAGTACCCTATATACCCATATTGTCTAGAATTTACATCCGGGATAGCGTGTCGCGTTCTCCATATCTGGCATTCAAGTGACAATAAATTATATAGGTGATAAACGGGCCAGGTTCAACGGTAAAACGTATTTTATAGCCCATTTTTAAACATCTGACTAAAATAAAACAATAACGTAGTAATCTTTTTTATATAGAATGTCTACTTATCTTTTGATTACCGTATAATATACAGGTTTCATGGTCACATAATGTGGTAATACAGGCAACAAATAAACAACGAGAAGTTAAGTTCTTAACTGTTATGTACTAAACTTGGAAATAATATAAACTCTTTTCTAAAATAATACACCATACTGAACATACGAATCACTTATAAAATGTCTAAAAGTAAAAGCAATATTATTTATAGAAATATAATTCTTATAAAAGTCTTGTTTAATACTTGTACTTTTATAAAAACCACACGCAACTCTTATCCAATTAAACATGTTTTTGCCCACACAGTCATTGTCCGTTTAAATGAGTACAGAATTGTGAGCTGGTTTAAATATAATAGAAAATAAAAAAGGAGAATAATAAAGAAATTGAGATAGTAATTAAAAACAAAGCTTAAAATTAACATGAGAGAGGTGTTGGTTAAACAGCAGACTTCTTGTTACTTATGAATTCACTAAGTTTGCATCAAGATTCCAGAGCTAGACATGTTATCTTACAATGTCTTAATTACAGCAACAAGAATTCGCAAACAGCCGTACAGAAAGCCGTCATTCTATTTCGGATTCACGTAAATTGTTAATCATGCTGGGCCTATTTTCACCTGTTGAGCCCTTTAATTTGGAGCAATATGATTGTACATTGCATTGGGACAGCCTAAATTTCAAGGTATCAGTGTGTTTAACGTTAATCTACAAATTTGTACTGCTACGAACATTAGCTGTTGTAATATTCTATAAATGTTCTTTCTAGCGCTTATCCAACTTACTTGTTTCCGATACGTGGTTAGATGTTATGGATGGGGACGCATAATGGTTGGTTTATGAAGCAGAATCTTAACGAGAACAAGATAATCTTGGAACTTGTCGTAAAATCTTCTGTTGTTTACAGACTTCTCACAAGTGCGAACAAGCGCACGGTCTTATGAAACTTACGCTGTTTAAAGACGTGGTGTAAGACGACGATAATAAGCAGAGACAATCAGCGCAAGATTGAAGTTAGCTTTTGATAGCTCTTGACTTCCTATAGCAACTCGCTGGGTCGTCCCAAACTGAGATACTTCACAAAGAGATATGAGCTGGCGACGCCCCTCGGCCTATCTGGCAACTCGCCCACGTGGTCAATACTCTCGTTACCTGATTTCTTATGCAGAACAGATGCAAGATATTTTACTGTTCAGAGAGAAATTTCCCTAAATCCGTACAAACTTACACCTTTCGAAAACTTCCGTTTATGAAAATGTCAGTTATAGGCAGCGAATAGCATTAGGTTGCACGAGTATTTTCGTTGTTATGTTACACCACGCACTTGTGTACGCGCTGGAATCCTGCATGGCTCACAAGATAGGAATGCGCCTAAGTGAATCCGTCCCAGAAATCCAACACCGTACAGGTAGTTCATCAATTCACTTATAATTTATTCAGTAGAACACACACCAATGATTTAACGCCCTTTAAGTTTTGTGACTCTAAAATGAGCACAACTCATGGGAAAAGAATTCCCGGAAATTTTATCCTCCAATCACCGCGTCCATTCAGATTTTTTTCTGTAAAAATCCAACTTTTGAAATAGGTGTCTTGAAAGCACTTTGCTTCTCTGTCATATTTAATTTTGCGGCGATAACTGAAAAGATTTGCCCAATTTTCAAACAAGCTCTTAATGACAGTTTTGCAAACAACTGAAGTTAGTGTTTACTGTAGATGAAAGAGCAGCGAGTTGAGATGCTTCGAGATCGGAAACAGTGCCCACGCGCTATATGTCCTTTTCGCCATTCGGGCCATACGCATATGAATATATATGGGTCTGTATCTTGCGTATTATTAAAATAGAGACATTGAGAAAAGAGAAATAGCCAAAGCTAGAGAAATCGCATTAACATTTCGCACAATTTGCAACAATGCCTTAAAAATAAACAATAGCATTCCAGTAATAGCTCATTTTTAACGTTTTCTTTGTTTTCGGTGTACGAGCCAACAACATCTGTTGAAATGGAAACTCGCCAAAATGCTACAGCATACCTTTACTTAGCTCATAAATCCTCGCGTAATCTTTCCCCAAGGCATGTTTTACGTTAATGGAATTGTTTAAGAAATATTCACTAGAAAATTAAAAGAAAAAAATGACATTTCAGTGACTAGATTTTAGAAAATTTCAAACTCGGTCTTTATCTTTCTATAAGGACTGATATATCGTTAAAACGCCACAAAAAATTTCAAATATTTTTACAAGTAGAAATTAACAATATAATTAAAATTAACAAAATAACAGAGGTCATTCATAATTTTAACTGCGTAATTACAAAGTGCGTGACAATATAGAATTTCAGTAATCCTTTATTTGACGCATACCTTCGAAGTATTTGATGAAATGCTCGACTTTGACTGTTTTTGTAATCTTTTTAGAATATGTACTACAATCTTTTAACTCGCCGAGTAAAATCGTCATGAGAAACTGCAAAAGTAGCATCGACTCTTCGACTCCGACTCGTTGTCAGTTTGCAAGGTCAACAACGCACTGATTTAAGTCCCTTTTTTTAGCTCTGGTGTCGTGGTGATCTCGAAGTCTAATGGAGTAATGCTACGATTAAGATTGAGGTGTTTGTTTTGTATTATGTACTCTGTTTTTTGGGTCTTCAGACTTTGAAACTGAGTGTTACAAAATTGTTTTCTCTAAAATGTACTATTAATCCAAAACAAATTTTATAAGGTTGCAATCAAAATGCTTCAGTCGTCAGTAGCTTTTAACTGGTACGATTTTTAATGTTACGACTGATTAATTTGCATGCATTTTTTATTGTTGTTCAAAAAACGCACAGTTTATCTCATCTTAAGTCATCTCAAATACTAACAATAATGTCATTATTTACTCACTTATTATTAGCTCAACAAACGACATCAACCTATATTGTGCGGCATTTCTATATCCTCTGTCAAAAACGGTACTTTTAGTATGAAAAAGCAACTTATACCGTTTTTGACAGAGGATGTAGGAATGCCGCACAATATAGGTTGATGCCCTTTGTTGAGCTAATAGCCTAAATGCATCGCAAATTTTTACAAAAAGCGACACAAAAAAGGAATATCGTGAAGCGAAAAAAAAACGTCTCGATAATGGAAACTAAGAAATGATTTTTAGAGTGGAAATTGTGATTAATGTATTAGTACAGTAATCAGTATTACTCAGTAATGTGACAAGATCTTATCTAACCGGTCATTTTTCAAGTTTCAAGTAATTTTATCTATTCGAGTTGTTGATTGTTTTTAAAGTCAAAACTTCATGCGTTAAAGAAAGTTAACCTTTTTAAACTTTTGAGTTCTTTCTTCAATACTTAGTTATCAGAGGCATCTCATAAACTCGTACCGAATTGCTCCATTTACTGCATACAGTTTCTCTTACAAGCTAGAGCAGAAAACTATATTGATTAATTATTAACTGCCATTAAATATGATTAATTGAACTCCATGCAGGTTCGCATGATTGCCATGCGTAAAAACAGGCTCCAAGATTTTAAAGAGCTTGAAAACGGAACTTTATAAATACAAAAATAGTTCAATTTATTGTTTTTACTATTATTATTGCTTTTTAATGAAAGTTCCTGTTTCTTATGATAACGGTACTGATAGACCTTCATAACGGTAACACTACGTCAAGCCTGTTTTTAGAAAATACTAGAAAAACTAAGGCTGATAAGATCTAAGTTTACTCTGAAAAAACAGGAAGTGATTTCAAAACCAGCCAAGGCGATGTGATGTTCCTCGTGACAATAGTTAACATTTCGTGTGGAAGGTCAGATGTCGCATACTTCAGCCGGCTTTTGCTAAGGGCAGCTACTTCAGCTGTCACAGCCAGAACATTACTTTCGTCAACCTTCTATGCTGGTGGAACTGATAAAATATACTCTCATCGACAAGACTTAAATACAAAACCTTAAGTTTTGTTTTCCAATTCCAGCTGTCGGCCATTTTGAATTTTCTGATGATATATATTAGTGAAGTTGGACCTAGTTCTTTTCAATCCAAAATAACCGCGGGCTGGGTCATTAAATAGGTTTTTACCACTCATATATAAACATAGAATCAATTTCCTTTTCTTGAACTTGCTATCGCTTGGTCTCTGCATTCTTTAGAAGCAAAAAAACATCTTTGGTCACAGCTATGTTTCGCAGTAGCTTTAAATTAAAACAATTCGAAGCATCTCTCGCGCAAACAATGGGATTCTTTTAGAGTAAATCCTATTCCTCTTGAAACATTATTGTATTTATATTAATCTGTAGCCGAACATGACAGAGTGATTTACCAAGAACTAAATAGGTCACCCAGCCTATCATGTTGATTGACATTGAACGACAATGGGGAAATATAAAGCCTTTCTAAATCAATTTATTGCCATACCTAAAAGAAACTAATTATAGTCTCAAATTTTATAACTTAAATAAATTTTCAGTTTGCAATCAGCCGACTGAACAATGCGGAAAACATTGAGGTTAGCGAAAAAGGGTACATTTCGTACACCACGTGTTAAGGGGGAGACTATCCAAGTTTCGTTTTGTCAAACATGTGGAGAATTTTCATTAGAACAGTGAATCTTATCTACAAATGATTCTAAAATGTGATGCTCTAGAGCCTATCAAAATCACAATTCAGTCACACTGATTTGCATTTCCTTGCCTGGTATATTGATTTTTTTCATAATACAGAATGATTGATCATGATTCTTTCATGAAACAATGTTTTAAGTTTCACGTGGTGAGTAGTGAGCAGTAGTATTTAAGAATTCCGAACATTTCTGTTGTCTTTATAACCCAGTTTTCTGTTTTACAGTTTTTAAGTCTTAAGCATTCAGTGTCAGGGGCTGACTTTATCAGAATTGCAATTGAGCTAGGCCACAACGCAGTCAGTTGTGTATAAGAACTTTATCGAGAGATGAAGTATACGAGTTTTCAAACAATTAGCGCATGCCACAGAAAGTTGACATTGGGCCAGGTTTGTTAAACATCACTTGAAATTCTCGCAACACTACCAACCACTAGCACTTCTTTATGTGGTTAACTTTTAACTCATAGAGACATAAAATAGTGCACTTACTTGAGTAATAAAAAGTCCAAGACAACAACAGATTCACTAAATGATAGGCCACTGGGAAACAAAGTGTGTCAGCTCTCAGTACAGCTACCAACATCAAGCACGTGCGTTTGTATTACATGTACAACATGTGCCCCGAGTGCCACACTGTCGTCTGTATGTGCGGGGTTCGTGGGGGGAGATAGGTTTGGTCGCCTTTCTGTGCTGTGATTGGAAGAAGATTAAAATTTGAACTGTTAAGCTATGCTGGGAATTTTGAACTAACATTCTGATTTTATTGAGATCAATTGCGCCGAGATTCTGTTAACATAGAGTGGGTGCCGTAAGTGGGAATCGCATGCTCTAACTGATTAAATGGAATTGCCAGTAGGCAGTATTATTTCTAATATGTGCCAATATTAAAAATGTACGAATATTAAGGTCAACTAGTACTTTTAACATGTGACTTGAAAACTGACCTCTTCTCTTCTCTTCTCCAAACACTCGGCCAAATCCTCTGACTTGGCAAAACACACCAGCAAATGACAGTCTTAATCAACCCGTTGAACGACAACCGATCTGTGTCAATGTGGTTTTCCTAGAGTTCGTAAAGCTGAAGAGCCCAAGAAACTGGTTTTATGATAACATTAATTTTAAACCGAAGTTATCCGGAAGTGAAGTGGATAACAGAGTACAAGATTACAGTTTGGCTCTCTTGCAGCGATCCCAGCAAAAGTTAAAAACAATTTAGAAGATAGGAATGAAATAAGGAAGTTAACCGACTCGGAATCAAAATTCGAACTGAGCCTTTCATTTAATATATATTACCTTACTGGAGAGGCGATAGGCAAGGATTCAGTTTCCCGTAATTCGCTAAAAAATAGTTCATGCAGCTATTTTTTTTTTACCGTTTTATTCCTTACAATATTATGTTTAATCGTTTCATAATTTTTATTAGCCTGCGGTTCAGTGTAAGTGACTTACTAATTCCCTCACTAAGTCGACCAAATTCGTTTCCTAAACATGAAGGCAAACGGAACTGGATATTTAAGTTAATTTCAAACGGTAAATGCTGTTTACTACCCCTTCTCTTGAACTGATACAAACTGACTACAGTCTGAGAGTCTCCATTAACACCAGTGATGTGGAGTTGGCACTTTTTTTTTAAAAAAGAGAAAAATCGTGGCTAAAAATATTTCTATTCACGGATGAGGGGCGTTCGGGTATAGCCATCAGACGTCTGTTAAACAAATGAGCGGAAGTGGAAGTGCGTAATGTGTGGGCTGACCGTGGATAGAAGCGATTAGATGTTCTCCCGAATTCAAAAAAGCCGACTCAGCACATAGTTTTACCATTGGCTCATTGCAAAAACGTACAAATGTGTAAGTCTTTCCACGATGACCGAAATACTTATGATATTTTCGTTTTACATTCCTCATTTTACTGAGTTAAATTTGTGTTTGGTTTTGTTTATGAGAAATTTATCAGAAATTCAGATCTCAAAACATTTAGTCACACATGTAACCGGCAATCCAAATCGATGTAGTCATGTAGAGAGCAAGATTGTCATACGTCCGATATCATTTAACTGTCAAATATTAGTAAATACTTACTATAACTAGTTTTAGCGTCTTTGCGAAGGCTTGTACAAACACTGAGAAGTGGCGACCGAGTGGCGCGAGCAGCCAAAACTGCCGTGTAAAGAATTAGACAAAAACAGGTAAAGACAAACAGATCGACGGAAATTAAATGAGGAAGCAGTTTTTAATGATCTTAAAATGATTGCAAGGAGCAGACTTATCACACCATTCTTGAGTTTCAGTCCCCGGTACCGGATTGATGGAAGTATGCGATCAGTAGCAACACAGCGGCATTCATACGCACAACTGAAACTCCATAGATAGACCCGAGTACACCACACGCCCCAAACTATTTGATGTATCCGGCCGAGATGTGTGGATTAAAAGTTCGAAATCAGTGGAAACATTTATATGTGGTCTTATACTGTTGGTATACATAACCAAATATATAATAATGATAATAACTTTAATGAGAAATACACAAACATAAAAACTAAAATTTACAGGGTACGTAACTTAATGAAGAACTATAATATATTTATACTAACAAAAAATAAAACTAAGAAAAATAAACTAGAATAATACAAAATATATGTCATGATAACCCCTAAGTTTTAATTTAAAAATGGTTAGGCATAGAGATTTGACGTTTTGAAGCTCAAAGTCTAAATTTTTTCCCCGGCTAATATAATAAACTATTTCAATGTCTTTGAAAAACTCGACAATAAAGATAGGTTAGTTTAAAGCAACACTACTGAAACAAGTTAATACCTGCCAAAATAGGCCCATTTCCACTTCATTCGCAATTCGCAAATCGCATGGCGTATTTAAGACAAAGGATCGCATCCGATTTGCGAATTGCGGATGAAGTGGAAATGGGCCTTTAGGCGTTTCGTGTGATTCACTTTCATTTTACAACATTGTAGGCAACCGGGCGTTCTTAAGACTGTAAATCAGAATATTAATAACTACACTCAAGGTCACTAACCTGGAATTCGCCTCACCTGGCAATGCAAAACATACATCGCAATCTGGAGTGGAAGAGTCAAAACACTTAAAATGACACAGAGTTTTTAAAAATAACCATCATTTCATTTAGACATAACGAAAGATCTTCAGTGTGATGTGCAAAGTGCAAAACGATTTTTTAATTCACGTCTTGACGTATTGTTCTATTTTTAGTTTTAAGTCTGCCGCTCAATTTTTATTTGTGTTATCAACAGCGTCACAGTTTAAAAATTTGTTTGAGATCTAAATCGATGCTTCAAAATTTTCTACAAACCTTTTGTTTGCTTGATGTTGGACTTTTCCTACATTTTAAGAAAATACCAACAGATTTTGTAGTTATTATTGTACTGCAAAGGGAAGTTCCTTTCTTACTTTTTAGCTTTAATCGTAACACTTATCATTCGTCATAATTCACAAGACGGTTTATTTTTACGGCATGACTAGCAAAAGAAAATACACACTGGTCTTTGTAAATCAACACGGACTGATTAAGATGTAAAATGGAAACTGAATTTTCGTAACCTTGTGTATCATCACTGACACTGGAACGTGTCATTTGTGGTGTTCATTGTCTTTTTTATAAAATTGGAAAAGTGTTTTACTTCTTACATTTATTTTAGTTTTTGATTGAAATTTTAAAACTAAATCGAGTTAATTGTTCTCTTCGGTTTCAGACCATGCGACAAACATCTGAATCCAATGTAAAAGCAAATTTAGTTTTGTCTCATAATTCTAAATTCAGGCATGTCTCAGAACAGCTGAACGTAATTTCCGCTTACGAAGTATATCGCTATACGGTAGGATGGTAAAAAATATTTTTAATAGCAGTTTACGCTTCAAGATATCGGTTTTTAATGCTTTGTTGCCGCCAAAACACAGAACAGAGTCAAAGACTGTTACACAAGACTACATTTTTAATTTGAAGATCACTCGCTGGATCCACTGACAGATAAATATAAATTGCATGAGGAATTCCCCCAGACGGAACTGTGCGATTTCAAGGTCACGTCCTAGACTAACATGAGACTTTTTTTAGGTATTTTCAAAATGACCTTTGTCAGCTAGATCTCTTACTTTGTGTGAAATATTGGTTTATGACGCAAATGTTACCCCCTCGTACTGTACAGCAGGCTGACGGCACGCCGTGTGTTGGAATGCGGACTTTTCCTTGGCTCTCAATTTACACTGAAGTGATGGGTTACTTGTTGTTAGGGAAATACGTCTTCAACTAAGTAATGTAAATGTCATTAAAGTACCTCTAGGACCAAATCTTGGTGTCTTTGATTTCGTCTAATAATTAAGATTGTATTGGCGAGACTACGCTTTTATTAAGGTTCCAAACTTTATTGTGGCACGGCCTGATTACAGTGTGTTCACGGGAGATGCTTAAAATTTGAAATAAAAATTACATGCGAATTAATTTTATAGATCAGGGGATCGGTGTTCATAAATCAAAATAAGAAATGAGAAATTTACCCTTTGGTCCGTATGTGATAGTCTTTGCCATTATTCAAAGTCTCAGACTGTATACACAGTATACGGTAATTAGTTAATTAAAAATGTTACGTAATATAATGAAACAATCGAGCGATATGAGATATGTTAGAGTATTTTTCTTAAAAAAATGTCGTTTTCCATTTTTCAAAAGTTTTTATGATTTTAAAGTTATCTAAAATTTTTTATTAGCCTGCGTAGCAAACGTAAAGAGGAGGGAAGAGGGGAAATTAAACAAGTAAAAAATGATGAGCCCCATCTTTCTATTACATGCAAATACTGATTGATACGCGTTGTAGAGTCACACATTGTTAATTCCATATTATGTTCATACCGGCCGAAAGAATTGCATACGATTTTTTCGTGCTGCAAGGCCAAACGTTGCACACGTGTAAATGGCTGATAAAATATGTTGTGGGCGAGTTGCATGAAACAGTTGTTGGCAAAAGTTGCGCCATGTAAATCGGCCTTTACAATCAGGTCTTTTATCCATTCCTCCTCCTCCTCCTCCTCCTCCTCCTCCTCCTCCTCCCTCATGATGTTAATGTTCTCATGCAACTTTTCGAAAGATGTTTCTAAATCCAGTTCCTTCAAGAGATTAGCCACGATGTTATCTATGCCGCCTGCCATGCCTACCCATCTTTGCGAAATGCGATCCCCATCCTTACTTCTTCTGCACTGATTGGAGTTCTGTACTGATACGTACTTTCGATCACTGGAGTTAAATGGTTGCATGGTGGTTTCCATGTGGTTCGCGGGTGGTTCCCGGTTGAGAATTTCCTCAAATTGCTCCCTCCATCATTAAAGATTTATGTAGTCCGCTAACATTAGAGACTAGAAAAGCGTCATCGTATAGTTTGAAATGCAAACGTTTCATCTGCTATTTTTACCCACCAGGTTTGGTTTATGTTTTCGGGTTTTCGCATTCGGGGAATTTGAAGCGATTTTAGGATTTCTCGTAGTTTTACCTGTGATATTCAATATATTTCATCCCTTTTCATTTTAATTACATTGCATTTTTATCAGTAGTTTAGAGAATGTTTCAATATGTTACCCTTTAAACAAAGTAATCTTTATTGTTACTATTGTGGTTGCATTGTAAACTGAGCTGACAACATTTTTGGACCGCCAACCGTTGGGAGCTGGGGGGAGGATGGGAGGGGAAGGGGGAGGGGAGGGGAGGGGAAGATTTGGGGTCCAAACTGAAAATCATCCTACCCCAACCCAAAGAGCCCTGGGTTCGAGGTTGAGCCCAACCCCACTTGGTCAGCTGTCTACATTGTAATCAGTAACAACCTCGGTTTACCACAAAGGACTCTCCCCGGTTTTACGATAAAACTTTATGAAAGCTTTCACACTGGCCATCAAAGAAAACATTTTTGCAATAAAAGGCTCACCTCATGATTCCATGGTACTTTGGTTCCCATGGATACAACCGTCTTCTTGTAAGAACTAACGAAAAACCGAGTGAAAACCAGAGAGCTTGTGAACAAAACTAAAAGTTTGTGTTCTTATAGTTACAGAATACTATGTCTATGATTTTAAAGACATGGATGAAATGGAAAATGTGTCAGTGGCCTTTTTGGTAGTTATTGTTTAACACCAGTTAATTAAGACTAAAGTATCATTCGCTTTCATATTCAAAATAATATTTTCAGCTGCAAGTTTTACAATAAATGGCAATTTTGTTTTGATTGTGTTTTGAATTTCACAGAAGAATGCTGCTTTGTGTCAAATTTTGATGCAAATTTATTGTCTGTAGAGTGAGCAATCATGCAAGCTAAGTCCAATACTTTAAGTTTGTCTTTGGACCATTTTTGAATTTTGCTGCAACAAACAACAATCAAAACAACAAAAATAGCATTAAAAAAAAAGAAACAATAAAATCTGGAATTGAATTGGGCAGTTGACTTTGAAAAATTTTAAATCAACCAGAAATTGCACATATTCCCTGTTTTAACCGTGAATGAATCATATTTATTAAATATGGTCAGTTCGTTATATACTTGTCGACATGTTTTAAAAATCTTTTTTTAGGTAAAAATATTTCTAAAAGATTCAATAAACAAAAATCTAACAAATATCTAAACGACTGTACTTTTTAAAAGTTTTTGAAAGACTTTTTTTAGGTCGGCGTACCCGACCACAGAGATTTTCAAGTAAAACAGACATTTATTTATATATTGGTCTATCAAAAATATAAAATATTTGACATTAAGTAATTATTCAGTGTCATATCTGTCATATGGTGACTCAAACTTGAAGGAGGGTTGACATAAAATCTACGTCCACAATGAGCGGATAACAAAGTTGAGATGTGATCTATTCAAGCGTTAGAAAACAGATTACTCTTAAAATTAAAAAGCATTTATATTTTTAATGAGCAACACTTTCTAGATATTGTTCGTAAAAATTTTAAGCTTTGTTAGTGTAACAAAAATAAAATAATTTTTGTCTGAAAATGCTATAATTTACAATATAGACTAATAGAATCTGGAGGTTTTCTGTATGAGGCTCCGGATGTGGGTTCGAATTCAGCATTTATATATTTCCCTTCTTGTCCGGCGCTCGCATTCGTATTCAAAATAACGTTAACAATTTCAGCTGCAAGTTTCACAATATATCGCAGTCTTTTTGTTTTGATTGTGTTTTCAACTTCACAGAAGAATGCTGTTTGGTCAAATTCTTTCATATACGGAAAAAAATTCTCAGATGCAAACTTTTGGGCTATATTAAGTGAGCAATCATGCAAGCCAACTCAAGTTATACACTCAAGCGAACTTTAAGCTTGTTTTCTGGTCACATTCGATGTATCAAATAACAATCAAAATATATAACAACAACAACAAATATTAGAAAATGAAAAACTGACGAAAGTATGTGACCTAGTTGGTAAGTTTTAAATATACCAGAATGAGAAAGTACATACATTCTCTGTTTTGTTAGGCCAGTTTTATAAGTGAACTGAGATTTATTACCCCAATCCAGCCTTTTTAATTTTTAAAAAACTTTCTGATGAGTATGTTTTTGGACATTAGGCGTTTTTATACTCTTCCCTCTTAGAGCTGTTTTAAAAATAGACTGTTACTCCATGAAACGTTTGTGTATATAAATTTTTCTTTGGTTAGTCAGGTAAAGGATGATCGGCGAACGAATTATTCATTATAATACAAGTGCTGTCTCTTTTATTTATCGTATCTTTTGGCTGAAAGGAGTTGCACAAAGCCGTGAAGCACAATAGAAATACATTTTATGAAAGGAACAATGCGTTCACTTCGCAGCAGTGTGGGAAAACGCAGATAAGAGCAGCTGTTTGGAATTTTGTTTGCTAAAACGCGCATAATAGCAGCAAGGCAAGGCTGTTTGCCTCAGGGTGAGTAGAGAATCGAAAATATATATCATAATGGACAGTACTTGCAATAAATTTCTTGACTCCTTGCTTGGGATTTACGGTGAATGAGTGTGAACAAGTAAATTTTTCAAAACAATACACTGATTCAGACATTTTTTAAATACTCTTTATTTACCAGTCATTATGAGCGGGATGAAGAGAATCTTCATTTGTGCTTCATTCCTCTTCGTAATCAAGGAGACTTTCTTCCTCGCGTCCGGTAAGTTATTAAAAATCTTCTATCTAATTATTATTTCAAGACAAAGCCGGAAAGGAAGAGTAAAATTGAGACTGGGTAACTGCTAGATTTTAGTGGAACGTCGTACATTTGGTTTTTCTGCACATCCAATACACGCATTTTTTATAAGAACCAGTAAATTTTACCGAGGCTCATTGTTCTTAATTTTTGGCGATTTCAGCCTCAATTTGTTCTTATTTCTGTGAGCGGTTTTTAATGAAGAAAAAACTATAAATAAAAGAAGCTATTGGAAAATAAACGACTTGCGCCACACATGTATTGTACGGCTGAATTTAGAGGCGAACTACCTTAATTGTTTCTTGAGCAGTCTTTAAAGTGAATCTTTTTATGTTTCATGAGCACTGTATCGCTAAGTTTTAGTTAATTTTCTACCACAAAAACTTTCCTAGTTATCAACCTCAGCATGAGCTTGTTCTTAAATTTTGGGAAATTTGAGCCTCGTTGTTCTTATAAAAAAAGCTTGTATACAAACTGACAAGAGGCAAGAGCTGATCAGTTCTTAGGTCACAGCCTAGAGTAAGTCAGTTAAATCTCTTTACATATTTCTCAAACAAAGTATGAAATACTTTACATGCAACTCGTGGTATTATTAAAAAGGCATTTTCTAAACGATATATTCAGTGCTGCTTTCGGAAAGCATTTGCAGGTTATTAATTGCTTCTTAAGTTGCAATGCATAATGAAGTAGTTTCAATTCAACACTGACGCGCAATGAAGAGAAGGCTTATTTGAATTTTAACTTCAAAAGTTTAGTTTTAATGGTGTGTTTTAGTCGTATCAACTTTGTCCTTAGTTAGCACAAAAATAGCGAATTTTTTTAAATTATAAAAGCAAACCAGGATATAGACTGAGATGAACGACTAGGCCAATACAAAGTCGACTTAGTAAACAACGATTATCTGCAAATTCTATCAATCTAGATTTTGACAGGCAGAAGGGTTTTATATTCATGAATTTTTACGTTCGCTGTTAATTTTAGAAAGCACTTGGCACTACAAAAATTATAATCACAAACTAAAATGTATGATCCAGTAAACTAGTTAGCGATTTTGTGATAGAGTGTCTGTTTTTCCTCAATTTTAACCAAAAATCAGCATTGTTTAACATTTGTATTTGTAAAATAAATAGACCTGTCGTAATAATCTATATGTCATTGAATGATTAAGAAGATTTTTCAATATAATTTTTAAACGACAACATTTTCCAATGTAACAGCAAATTCCTGCATCGTCGGCGGAGTTGTTACAAAAACTTTATGCTTAAAGTTCTGCTCACGTTTTACGTTTTTCTCCTTGCCTTTTTCTTCCTATACTTGTTCAATTACTAAAACTACACTTTAAACGCATTTTTTGATTCTGTTTATATACTATCACTTTACCCTGAAGAAGACTGTGGATATAGTCCAAACGTCGGGATTTTCAAAACTTTTAAAAATTTTAACCAGTGCAACAAAAATTTTTAATCACTTTTATGAATCCATGTGCATCTGGTTACAGGATAACTTTTAATTACCCGGCGCTGAGACATGTTCACCCGGCAAATTGCAAAATCAATTTATACTAAGAAAAACAAAATAGATAAATGAATAGGAAATAACGATTGCCGAATAGTTAGAAAAAAAGCAACAATACATACAGCATTTTATTGCAACGAGTAATGTTTGACGAACACAGAAAGTATTTCAGAGCTATAAAAACGTTGTTAAAAATAACCTAAAGAACTTTCTCAGTAAAAGTACGAAGGGTTCTCGTTTACAAATTTACGTTACAAGCTAGCGAGAATGTCCCGTGTTCCACTCACTTTACGTCTTGCAGAGAACTGGTTTCTCAGTTCCTTACCACAGTCCCATAATCTTTAGCGTGCGACTGGGTTTTAAAGCATTACTAGCTGTGCAGTCTTCCCTGGAGGCTAGTCTTTCTGCATGTATTGACGATTAATAATAATAATAATAATAATAATAATAATAATAATAATAATAATAATAATAATAATAATAATAATAATAATA
>JAODFW020967877.1:0-10548 GCA_027575235.2 Palythoa mutuki
GGATTGCAGATTGCAGCTGGTTAGACCAGGTACATTTGCTATTTTGGCCCCTTGTCCATGAATGACAAACTGCTGGCTGATCCAATTGACCGCGCCAACGTTTTGTTTTTGTCAATTCACAGTGCCAATAAACAGTTCTTCGAAATTGGCAAGGTTTAAGCCTTCTTCGCCCTTAATGATGAGCTCAGGCACCAGCAAATGACCAGAATTACCCACAAAATAACACATGTTTTGTGTTTTCATGGGTTAAAGCACTTTTCAGAAAATTAGTTGAAGAATGGTAATCACTGTCACGTAAGTATCCTTCATATGACATCGTCCCTGTATGCCATTCCCAGACCCCCGGGTTTCCTTTCAGCAGAAATAACAGTTTAACTTATTGTAGCTACCTCTACCCTTCAACGCATGAGACCCCTTTCCTGTTGTCTTGCTAGATGTTAATGTCCATATACACAAAAAACGGCCTGTACGACCTAAAAGGTTGATCGGAACTAGTTCGCATCAGTTTGGCATAAAGCATTTTTCTATTTTCTGTCAATTTCATATCATTTTAGGTTAGTTTGTTCTTGCACAGGGCATAGGATTGACCTAATGGCTTTGAAACCCATTCAACAGTAGTCCATTTGAACCAAAATGGCCTAGATGAACAAACTGATTGATCAAAATTAGCTCCCATCAATTTGGGATAAAGCAGTTTTCTGGTTTTTATCAATTTCGCTTCATTTTAGGTTGGTCCGTTCTTGTACAAGGCCTGTGATTGACCTAATTGCGTTGAAAACTACTTAAGTTGAAGCAAATTAACAGGAAAGGGGACTACTATTGGGAGACCCATTTTGTTTTAATGTGCTTTATGTTAAATTCACTTTCTCTCGAAACAACCACTATATGTTTGGATTGAAAATAATATTGCGGCAAAAATAGTGGTCTTGATCTGGTTCAGCAAAATTATGAGATGCTTCTCAAGTTGCTCAGCGGGTCGTTGACGAAACTCATTTACCGCCAATGTTGACACGTAGTGCGGTTTTGACATGACAATAGCTTAAGCGGTGCGGTTTTGATGTAACAAGAGCTTTGATGCATCGGAAAAGAATGAAGCAAACCAATCTTGAAAGAAATTGGGGTCGAGAGAAAACGGTTGGAAGGGACGAACAGTGGAATGGCCGCCCATCCAAACGCCTAAAGACGTGTGAAATTTTCCGAAAAAAAATATCTTAAACGTTTGTCTACTAAGCATGCCCAGAACCTTTCTATCATTTCTGTGGTTGGGTGGTTGGGTGAACGCCTTTATATTTTGGTTAAAAGCCTGGTTGGACTTAAACAACTTGAACGAGCCTGGATTGCTTCAGCTGTGAAATTTTACTTTGGCTACGAAAAAAACCAGCACTTTTCATAAAGAGAAAAAGAACAAATTTGGCAGTGAATGAGTTAATAATTTCCCATTAAGTTTTACTACTATGGTCAAAACAGTTGTCCTGATCTATTTTCAGTAAAATTATGAGTTGCTTCTTGATTCACAGAACGGTTACTTGACCGAATTTTCCAAAACTTTATTCTTGCCATAGTTATGTTTGGGAGCAAATGCTTGGAAATTAGTAGTCAATACCGACCCATCCAACAGTAGTTGCCTCGGTAGCTCAGTGATAGAACACCAGTCATGAAATCACTGAGGCATGGGTTTGATTCCCGCTCAGGACATTTGAAATTTGTTCCGTTATTACTTCCTCAAAGACACATCAGAATTTCTCACTCTGATGGTGAAAAAATTACCATCATCCTCAATGACATAACCATCACTGTCACTGTCATAATTATCACCACCATTGCAAATCCTACCTCTTTACACTGTTATCATTACGACCAAAGCCGCCATGATTAAATAACCGACTAGTGGAAAACCTTTTGAGCTAATGAAAATTTGGTACGTACCTGGAACAAATATTCTGATCCATTGAAAGTTGTGAGTCGAAAGACATGTTTTCTCTTGGTATAGTCATGAGCAATGTCGACAATACTGGACTTTATGCTGATTGGTTGGTCGTCAGTTGGACCATGGCCCTGACTTGCAGTAGACTTGTCCTTGTACAGATATATCACGTGACCTCTCAGCACAGCAAACACAGGCTTCCATGATCGTGCACTGGATCGCTGTAGCATAATAACAGGACCCAAGTCTTATAACTTATGGGTGCATTTGTTTTACCCTCATTTCAGAATACTGCAATATTCAGTAAAATTTGGGAATTACTATGCAACTAACAATATGGAAGTAGTTCTCCCATGTAAAATAACCGTTGCAAAACAACATGGACAGTGAGGAAAAGGTTATGACATCATTATTCCAGAGTTTACCAAGTATTTTGCTCTCTGAGGCAGAATTGAGTGGAAACGCAATCAAACAGGAGCAGGCACGTAGCACAGTTTGTAAGTGCGCTGCCTCCTCTCCTCAAGGTCCCCAGTTCAATTTTCAGTGACTCCAGTTGACGTCTGTTTTGACTTTCCTCTGATCTGGGTAGCTTAAGATCTAAATACCCATAAAATATAGCATTGACACAGGAAGGGGTAACGTGCACACCGTCGGCTTCCATCCTGATACCAGCCACGAGCTGACAGAACTACTGAAGTTAACTGAAAGTCACCATTACCTTTTTCTTACACAAGGTGATATAATCCACATACTCAAGCTACTTTATTTGGTAAGAAAACCATTCTAATTCACCATAAAAAACCTGGTCACTAATATAATTTCTTATTTTATTATCTAGCTGGGTTAGTTCCGACAAAAACACGAATGGCTAAAAGTAAATAATTAATTGACTATCAGTTATGCTAATTCAAACATTAGATGTTTCCAATGAAAAACAAACTTCAGGGAAAAGGCTCAGCTGACAATTTCTTCTCCTGAATAATATTAAGTTTAGTTATTCCGCAAGAATACAATTACATTCTCACCCTTCCACCATCAGCTAAATCTTGTTTTTTCCAAAGGAGTCCTTCTTTTCTAACCTGTAAAAGTAAGTTTTTGTTATCTCAATTTTCAGCATTTATGAAAAAAGATTTATAAAGGAGTAATGCATAAGCTCATTACAACACTTGGAAATTAAAATCAAAAGGAGGACTCTAATCTTTTACGACCTATTCTTGTATTTATGTCCACGGTAAACTTAAACTGTGTGTAAAGTCCCTTTACGGCAACAAATGGCTAGTTGGATGCCGCTATCTTAGAAGTTCTTCTGAATCTCGTGACGTCATTGTGCGAGCAGTGTTCTGAACACTGACATATAACTGATACTTAAAATTTTACTTTGTATAAAAAAGCTAAATACTTACAAGAAACACACAAGTCAGTGTTCAAAACACTAGTCCTTTATAAATGACAACACAAAATTCAAAAGAACTTCCAAGATGGTTGTATCCAGGCCAGTTATTTATTGCCGCGTTCAATAATTTTTTCTTGGCTGAGGTGCAACATATGGCAAAAATCTTTCCGCATAAGATGATTATACTGTGAACATTACTACAAAAATAGGTCATGATAAACTAGAATTTTCCATCAAAGTTTAGTTTCTCATTGACAAAACTACAGGTCACCGTGGCAATGCTCAATTATTAATGTACGCTAGGTCTCTTGTAACATACAGCCTATAAAAATGGTTATCAGTCAACTGAAAATATGTGTCAAGTAGCTGTAATGCTTAAGCAAAATTAATACCACTTATTTGAATACCGATAGAGTTCTAGTTGTTAATTTTTTACGATTAAAAAATAGAACCAGAATGTAACAGACGCGGTTGTTGCTATATAAAGCTTGCTGAACTAAATCCTTTTACGCGCCTAAATGGCCCACTATCTCTGGTTTCTACTGTGTTAAGTGGATGAGAGTTATTGACTTTCCCTGAAGAGGCCACTAATCCATCGCAAGTTCGCTGGTACTCATTTTACGAACCTCTTGAGGATGGAAACCTGAGTCAATTTTGACAAAAAAAGGTTACACAAATGTTTAAAAACACTTGGCTGAGCCTGGATTCCAACCTTAGTTCCTAGTAATTGGAAGCCAGAGATGTGACCACTGCGCCTACCATACTGCCAATTGTTGTTATATAAGACCGATATTTTTATAAATGTTATTGAAAATAATACACTTCCTAGCAGCAGCAAATAAGATTGTGTTGATGGAGAGTGATTTACAATATGCCCTGGGTGGACTGACACTATGCTAACCACTCTAACATTAGTAAAAACATTGCCTTCTCCAACCATTCCTTCTCAAACCCACAACACTATTTTTGTAAAACTATAATATACAAAAACTGTGTTGACCATTAATTCTTTTTCATAAGGAATTTTCATGGACTTGGAGAACTGAGACCTTCACAAACCACCAGTGTTGAATTGCAATGATTCCCTTGCAGCCTACCATTTCTTTATCCTTCCAAGGTTCTAAATATCATTTTATATCTTTTGCAAAGTAATGTCTGGCAATTAACCCTTTAATCCCCAAACACGGCAAATGAAGTGTTGGTAAATTCTCCAAACTGAGCTCTATACTTTCTATATAAGCAGTTTGAGAGAATTTGGCTTTTCAACTTCCATAGCTGATTGACCAATTCCTTTTTCTTAAATTTCTTATTACCAGTTACATTGTGTTGATTTATGTAAAGAGAAGTTAGATGATGATAAATTGCCTGGGGCTGAAAGGGTAAACGCAACATTAATGGCTAGACGTTCAACTTATATCAATGATAGACTTTTAAAAGACAGCTGGATGATAAAATAATTCTGAATATTAGCAGTATTGCTTTTATTAATTACAGGTTATTTTCAAAAGATCTATTACTTTAAATGCTCACAGCTAAAACATTAATGATTGCGTTGTAAGTGCTGAGGATTAAACTATAAAACTATCAACCAGCAAAACGTTCTGTAATATAAATGCTGAATGAGACCAAAGCCTGTTAAAAAATGCTGAATTATACGTAAAAAAGAACTTAATGATTAAGTAATGCTCCGAGTAAGAACTAGGGTACCTCCCACTGCTCTACGGCATTTCGCTTTTCCCACACCAGAATGTTTAGATTTTCGTTCTGAGAATACATCAACCTGTGTACAACAAGGTTTTAAACTAAAACGCAATGAAACTTTATTCTAAAGCAATGCTTCTTTTGTGCTACAATAATTTATCCGATCATATGACTTCAAAACAAAAGCAAAGAAAACCTTTTAATTTTCGATGTTCCCCACGTGGAATATTTCTTAAATTTAAAAACAAAAATGTTTCAGCTTGAAGGGAATGAATGAGTTAAATAGAAAGAAAGAAATTAGCTTATTTATGAAGATATGGTTGATTTTCAAAGCTTAGCCAATGAGATTAACGGTTTGACAATATCGCAATTAGCATCTTTCTGCATGCCGTTGCCGTTAACCTAGTTCTTACTCGGATCGTTACTTAATCACAAATTAATCAATGAACTATTAAAAAAATTTAAACCAATTATAACCTCACTGAAAACATTGGCAGAATTTATAACAGAGACGTCAATATGTCTTGTATGAGAACAAAAAATAAGGTGGACGACTTTGATATCTTGTACAAAAACGAGAAATAAGGCGGACGAGTTTGCCGTCTTTCGTTAAGGGCGTCTAAACGATGTCCTAAACAGACGACCTTCCTTTCCCAGAAAATTAAGTCATCAGCATAAAAAATAGATGATCAAAATTGGACGGCTATGACGAACGGGAAAATTGAGTGAAATGCAGTACCGCACGGAAACCACAACGAGAAAACAGCAACACTTTTTGCGTCAACATTTCACGGTCACTTCTTGGCATTTACCGTAGTGTAGAACGTCGGCCCATGATCACGAATTTACCCTGACGTCCTTACTGACCGTTGTTAAGGTTACCGTAAACCTTCAGGGGTGTTTTGCGTCAAAACGATACAGTGCATCTGTTTTAAACTGTAGATACCTAAACCCATATATCAAATTAAAGCTTATAGAGCTGGCACGTTTTTGTTCTTCATATATTAAAGAAGCTACTATGACAATTTTAGGGGAAAGGAACAAATTCCCTTTGAGTTCGAACTCTCGAAAGGCGATTTTGTCGCTCGTTTTTAGAGAACGTAAAAAATCTAAAATTTCATTTTAATTCAAAATTTTTAGTATAGTTCGAAAGGCAGCTCTATAAGCTTTAATTTTATATACGGGTTTAGGTATCTACGGTTTAAGCCAGATGCACTGTATCGTTTTGACGCAAACACCCCTGAAGATATACGGTAACCTTAAATGCAGTATAATTCTGCAGCTTAGAAATAACTTTACTAATTAATTCATCAACGTATGGATATATTGAGTCTAGCAGTTAATGGGACATACACCCGATATATTCCATCTATAAGAACCAAAATGACCCGTTACCTGCGTGAGTTCCTGTAGCTGAGTGGGTAGAGCGGCCGGCTGACCAGCATGCAATCAGAGTGGGGGAAACAGGACTTAGTTGAAGGAGCAGGAAGCGGGATTCCTGAGAATAGAATACAGAACGCTGAATATTTTTATATGTAATCGTGTAATAGGTTGAAACAAAATTAGCAAACACTAGAAGCATGATGTAAAAATTAACAATTATTCTACGAACGCGCGTTGGATATGAGGTGATAGATAGCCGACGAGGCGCCAAGCGCCGAGATGGGTATTTTCACTTCATATCCAACAAGATTTGAGCGGAATAATTATTTTATTAAATTTATTCAAATATGAATAATTATACACTTGGAAATTATAGTCAAATTCTATTGAATTCTGTTTCACTTTTACAAACTTAAGGTAGTGACTAGATTCCATCTGTCAAACCGCCCTTTTCGAGCGAAGCCTGGGAACTACTTTTTAGTTGCCAGTCGAGTCACTTAGTCTGTGGCAGGAATTTGGCTCGAGAAATCGATCTGTTTAACTAATTCTCTATTCGTTTCTTTGTTTATCGGTATATCATAGTTTATTTAGCTATCGACTCTATTAATTTTGTTTACATTTTATTTTAAGTCATCAATCAGTTCATTTCAAGTGAAGCGTTGTTATTTGTTCGCTGATAGCCTTTTACATCAACTGCCAACCACTTTATAAAACAAGTGCTGCAAAATTATTGCACCTCAAATACTCGGATACCTCTTGTGTATTTGCAAAATCAAAGTCTTTCCGTGCCTACGTGCATGGCACATAAGGCCGTGTCGAGAGTATCTTCTCCAACTTAGGCAATCTTTCGCCGCGAGTTCCGCAGATGTCCATGATCTCCATCCCAGCTTGTTTCGTTCTGCCTCCACAGTTCTATGCCACGTTACACATGGTCGTCCCTTCTTTCGTCTGCCTTCTGGTGTCCAAGTAAGTGCAACTCTTGGGTTGTTTGATGTCATCCTATCTTCATAATACTCTTTGGACGAACCAGAGATCTCCTCTGAATAGTAGCTTCCTATTGGCTTTCACTACTTTCCGTCATGTTGCCGATACCCCCAACATCGTCCCATTGCAGGTAACCTTCATCAGGGATCTCGCTGATACGGCAGTTGTCCATCACTTCCATTGTAGTTGATACTGATACGATTTCCGTAATCTTGAAGATTTTCACGGGGTGTGGTGATTGGCCAAACGCCCAACCCCCAACCTGGACAGCCAGTGGTTTTCTGTAGGGGTTTTCCTTCCCTTAGCACATGGGTTCCAGTTATTTAGAGGCACCGGACACTTACTTCTCGCCGCTGTCACTCGGCTGCCGAAGCATTCCCGGGGGCTACGATGACGGGGATGTGTGACATGAGACTTCAATGGCAGAGCCTGTTGTTAGATGGTAGGCATTACTCGGCATTTACATGGAAAACATTGGTGGCACTTGTTAACCTCACCGAGGCCTGTTACCCTTGCTTTGAGACATATAATAAAGAGATTATCAAACAAGCGTGATATTTTGACGAAACATTTCCGATTTTTTCATTCCCCCTCCTGAAGCTCTGCATTTTAGTGCACAGTGTTTACATGACTCCGGTATGAAAGTGAAGTCATTCCAGATCGAGTTCACACTGGGTTTTCGTTCCAGATCGAAACTTTCATTCCTGTGTGAGATCCTATTCCGGAATCATGTAAATGGAGATCGAAGTTCATTCCCGAACAAGACCAGTCACATCCCCAGAGCCTTTGATTGTTTGGTCAGTGGGGCGCTGCCTAGCACATGCACACTTTCAGGTACAAATCCGAGATGGCGACCAGAAATGTGTGTGCTTACCTGAAACAATGCAAGTTTGTCATTTACGATTCTACCTTGTAAACGTAGAATGAAATCGATCCGGAACGAAACTCGACCCGGTGTCATGTAAACACAGCCTAGGTCGTCTTGACATCTTTGACGTCATCTAATATAAAAATAGCCAACGTCTCAGTTAAGTCCAATAATATCGTGCAGCCAAGGATCCCCCTAACTGCTTTCAAAAGTGCATTATTTATTCACCTACGTTAAAATACATTCCTTCTTTTTCCTTTCACACGTCAAGATAGTCAACTTTTTCGATTAGGAGAAATGTATTAAGTATTTCATTATAATAAACCACAGTTATACCTTTGTTCTAAATCGCTGTTTCTTTCCTTTAATCTGGAGATTTGTCCTTCTCTTTCCTCGAGTTCTGTCGTAGTCTGTTTAAGCAACAAACTCTTGTTAACCATGTGGTGTTAATTAGGATCATGACAACAACAACAACAACAATAATAATAATAATATAACAACAACAACAACGACAAAAGCAACAAAAAAAGTAATCCAAAGACCATCCTGTTGGATCAGCAATGATCCTACAAAGAGTTTTGGAATGCTAAAGCAGCTTGCTGCTACCCGATCTCAATCCCGCTAGTTCACGAACACAACTGTAATTTAAAAAAACAACAACATAATGATAATGATGACGATGATGATGACAATAATGTCGGTCATGATGATAGTTTATTGAACTAATGAATGTACTGAAATTAAATGTTTCATCATACCCACTGGTTAAAAAGGGTATGAACATCACTTTAATTGTCTAGCAATAGTATTTCAGTTTCCAAAAGAATGCTGCTGATAGGTTGCCGCTGGATCCAAGACAAGCTGGGACATGCCACTGGTATGTCGCCGGTGGATCCCAGATAGTTCTGTGACATGCTGCCAGTATGTTGCCGGTGGATAAAGACAGTGCTGGGACATGCTGCTGGTATGTCACCGGCGGATCCCAGACAGAGCTGGGACATGCCACCAGTATATCACTGGTGGATCCCAGACTGTGCTGGGGCATGCTGCTGATATGTTGCCGGTGGATCAAAGGTAGTGCTGGGACATGCCACCAGTACATCACTGGTGAATCCCAGACTGTGCTGGAGCATGCTGCTAATATGTTGCTGGTGGATCGAAGGCAGTGCTGGGACATGCCACCAGTACATCAATGGTGGATCCCAGACTGTGCTGGGGCATGCTGCTGATATGTTGCTGGTGGATCGAAGGCAGTGCTGGGACATGCCACCAGTACACCACCTGTAGCTTCAAGTTTAATGGAAACAACCAGCTCTGCGCACAGTCTGGGATGGTCACATTATCGCTGTTGGTGGAAGAGTTGAGTTGAGCTCAACAACTCCCGTCATTCTGGCATCACAGAAAAGAAACACTTTTTCGTGGAGACAGTGACATGCAGGGGGCATTGTGTTGTTTTATCAAGACACATAATAATACTAAGTGTCAAAGTTTTATCCAACAAATTTACATCACGAAATAAATGGCGTTAATTACGGTCCAAAATGAGATAATTTGTTTTGTTTTATGGGAAAAAATGAAAACTCTGAATCATTAGTTGATAATGAACCTCTCATGAACTGCATTCGACAGAACCGATGTATTTACGATAAATCATGAATGGATGTTAGATTTTGAATTAAAAACAACAAAATGTTCTGCTCTTGCAACAAAGTATAAAACTGGCCATGATAGCTCCGTATAGATTTTATGTTCTTCTCTTCACCATAAACTTATCTATTCAACAAAGAGATTAATTAATCGCCTTTTATCAAATGCTGCCATGTTCACCAAAATATTTTGGATAAAGGCCAAATGAATATGAAGTATGACCAAAACAGTGTTCCATTACTGTCTGGGATCTACCAATGATGCACCGGCGGCATGTCCCAGCACTGTGATGGTTCATTACACTTATATGGAAACCAGCCTTTAAGCAGTTAGGAGAACGATACCAACGACCACGTGAAAGAACAATAGTAAATAATTATAATAACTGCATGTTGAAATTCAGCTGCAAGAAGTTGTCGCTAAAATCAAAACATGAAAAACCCTTTTTTGGAGTTCTTGGGACGACGAGGACGTGGAAAAAAAACGGTCTCAGCATTTCTTTGCTTTAAAGATGAACATTTAATCGCTTTCTGTTCACAAAGTCTAAGGCGACGAAAACAAAACCCTAATGACCTACAGAAAGAAGTAAAGAGCAAACCACCAATCAACAACCCACCGCCACCAGTCAACAAACCACCAATCAACAAC
>JAODFW020967974.1:0-10547 GCA_027575235.2 Palythoa mutuki
GATACAAATGTTGATAAACGAATTATCATCGCCGTAGTAAATTGTAAAAGCTGACGTTTCGAGCGTTAGCCCTTCGTCAGAGCATCATCTCAAAGGGCTTGCAAACGCTCGAAAAGTCAGCTTTTACAAATTTCTGCGGCGATGATAATTCGTTTATCAACATTACTTCAAGGATGTGGAAAAATTGAAAACTTAATAAGCGTCCCGGGACGTTTATTTGGCTGCTGAGAGTAGACCCCGATATTCAACAAAACATTACACAAACGCCTTAAAATAGGTATCAAGAGCTTGTCAAAAGCGTTTTACTTTAACAATTGTATTTTCATACTCAATGAGTTTTACAAAGGTTTGAAATCATAAAGCGCTATTGTAAAACATATGATTCCAAGATAACCCTAAAATACGAAGTTTTAATAAATTTACAAATGCAAGCATTTGATAGTAACACAAATTTCAATATCATTAAATTTACGTCATAGTAAGAATATTATAACTCTAATAACTCAGTAAGAATATTATAACCCTAATAACTCAGTAAGAATATTATAACCCTAATAACCCAGTAAGAATATTATAACTCTAATAACTCAGTAAGAATATTATAACCCTAATAACTCAGTAAGAATATTATAACTCTAATAACTCAGTAAGAATATCATAACTCTAATAACTCAGAAAGAATGTAACTCTTGCCTTTTTTCTGCAAAATGTGATTCATTTATTTATGCAACTACATCGTGCCAACATCGCAGCTAAAGGTTCCACGCACGCGTAGTTAAGAATATATTACTTGTACCTTTTTAATAAAAACGTATATATACGAAACTTGTATCTATTATACGTTTAAAATAAAAAAATATTGGAAACATTTCATCACGAATTTTTATAATAGTCACTATACTTCATACGACATAAACCATTTATTCTAACCATGCATAAGGCTGGGTCGCCGACGAGACAGTAATTTTTTACTATTAATTAAAGCATGATAAGCAAATGTACCGGTGTTGTATTAGTTATGAAACCCAAAATTAGACCCCGCTTAAACCCCCACTTCTATAATATCAGAGTCTGACATCTAAAGTGTTGCAACTCAGGCCCCGATTATATGAAACGTGCTAGCCTGTCCTGGTCTCCCTTTGACGAGTCGACAGACGATTTTGCAGCAGTTTCAATCAATCTGCATGAGAAGTTCCAAGTGTTTCGCGCCAACTTTGTACGCACTCGGTCGGCTCGTCAGTATCATGTAATACCGGGCCAATGTTGTGTTTTTAGCCCGCTCAACCGGGCTATCCTGTTCCATATGATCGGAGCCTTATAAATTGACAAAATCTTAATTCAGTTTATGTGTCCCCTATTGTACGTACTTATATAAAACCCCAGCACATTCTGACAGAACTACTCAATCCTAATGATCGGTATAGCTTCGTCTTTCTCTTGCTTAGACGCATGGCTCTCGAATTTGATCAAAGTATCTAACAACAGATCTCCCGTCTGTGTAAACACTTCGTTAGTTGTAATGTTACAGTATCGCTGGCGCAGAACATGTGCAGCGGCTTTGGGCTGTCTTTCACGCGTGAAGATTCCCTTCTTGTTTCCAACAACCCGCTTGACACCTTAAATATAGAACGAGAAACAACTCAGGCTAAACAAAATTCTAAATCCTTAAATTCTTACTTAATACAGTTGTTTTTAAGACAGGTGTGTCTCAGCAAAAAGCAGGTGTGTCTCAGTAGTACAGGTAAGTTTGCTTGGCCTTCAGAGGGATAGCGTAAGTGGTAGCTAGGTGTGTCTGTGGAGTAGGCAGGTGTGCCTGAGGGGTAGGGAGGCACTTCTAAGTGGTAGCCAGGTGTGTCTGAGGAGTAGGAGTAGGCAGGTGTGCCTGAGGGCTAGGGAAGCAAGTCTAAGTGGAAGCCAGGCGTGTCTGAGGAGTAGGCAGGTGTGCCTGAGGGATAGCGAGGTTTCTCTTAGTGGTAGGGAGGCGTGCCTGAAAAGTAAGTAGATTGTCTGAGAGGGAACTGTTTCGAAATGGTAGGCGTTCCTAAAAAACTACCATGAATGTTGAAAACTTTATTACACTGAATTTTTACATTTGAGACTAACCTTGTTGCGTCATGAAGTCAGCGAAGTTCCAAATCATCTCCCCTACGAGAAATGATTTCCTCAGTTTGTCAAACACAGGAAAGTATCGGACGATGGTTTCGACCTGACAAAAGAACTCTGATATTAAGGTGTGATGTATACAAGAACTACAGCTAACAATATGTTTTGTCGCTCGGACCCCTCACAGATAAAAATTGATTTTCACACCAAAATCTATTGAGCTGAGAAAATCTGACGCGACTGGTTCGACAAATGCACCACTCATTGTGTCACGAATTTAAATAAAGGTTCAGCGAACAAGGCACCAAACTTGCACCAATCTTTTCGTCATCAATGACATCGCCATATTAGTACGAGATTGTCCCAGCGCGGAGTATGACAGTCTCCAAACTCGAGCTTGGCACGTCAATCAAAACGTAAGCTATAAAACAACAATATTAATCCCCAAAAGGTGTAAGGAGATGAGAGTTCGTTTAGCCACCAGACTGGCACAACATCCCACTTCACCTGCCAATACTGACAATAAAACCCTCGAAGTGAACGATCACAAAGTTTTGGATGTGGCCCTTCACAATAAACTAAAGTGGGATAAACAATCAGTGATCTAAAGTAAAGTGTAATCGTTGCTCTAGCAGGATTTGGCTATGAAACATTAAACTCATAAGTTCAGCATATGCGCGACAAAGGCAACTTGCAGTCACTATTATTCGGTACTAAGTCCAAAAGGGGTACTGGGTATTACCCCCTAGAAATTAACCTTAATATAAATGAGCTTAAAATGGCAGCCATGGACAGCTGTTTATGCTTTAATGGGTCTTGTCAGCACGGCGCAGCTGCAAACGGTTTAAGTTTTCCAGAAAAACAGTAAAGGAAAATGTAAACGTAACGCTTATGTGATAGAGTCGTCTAAGGCTTCCATGAGGCTGCACATTCTTCACGTTCTTAAACTTAAAGCTACACATATAACTGACTCTAAACAACACAGTATAAGAAAATTAACTTCCTGAATTATTTAGAAAACTAGTGTTATTCTAATGTGCGTGTAATTAGAAAAAGGCCAAAGTAAAAAGCATGGTTGACTACAAGTAAACCGGCCGTACCTGATAATCCTCTGTAAACATCATTGAGGGTAACTAAAAATAAATGCATTGAAAACTGTGAGACACAGAACTTTCGAAAGCTCGATAGTCCGCCGCGCGTTAAGTCTAGAAAAATAATATGTGAATACATCCTTCCTCAACGGGCTAGTAATAAAAAAATGATACGCTGCCAAAACTTTTAAATACGATAATAGTTTAACTGCGCACTTCGCTTTCTTTGTCGCCAGTTTCCATGAACATGTTTGGGGCGTATACATACTCTGCGTACACTACACTTGATAGTTGTGTTCAATGGACTATACTATAATTACCATGAACTTGTTTTGGGTGTATACATACACTGCGCACACTACATTTGATAGTTGTGTTCACTGTACCGTAATACAATTAATAAACAATTTTAAAAGACCAACTCAAGTTAATATCTTCGCTTTAATTTGTGGCACCGCCTCTAAAAACACTTAAACGCCCTTCAAAAAGCCTTTTTGATGAAAAGTTTCGGCACGCCATTACGCACGTTGATTCCACTGAAACAAGCCCTTCGACCTAAACGTACGGCATCAAAGAAAGGAAATAATAAATAAGTCTACCGTCACGCAGTGGCCTTTAAAACCCTGTTGGCGTTGCATGACGATTCTAAAACGGCTAACTTGAGACAACCATGCAAAGTTGATAACGGAGTATAACAAAAAATTGTCAATGCCGTACGTTTAGGTCTAAGTTCTAAGTCAAATAACACAATCTAACAAAATTAATCTACATACCATATGCAAGCCGGCCACAGCGTCAGCACCGTACTCAGCCTGTATAACCGGTTTCTTAAACTTGTCATACCAGCTTGTGAGTTCGACCTCCAACTGCCTGCTGATTAACTCCAAATGGCCGGAATCATGATACCAGGCATAATACCGGTTAACCATGAGTACATCAGCATATTTTACCTTAGCGAAAAACAGCACGACGGTGTTAGTCACGTATCATTCATGTTCTCCTAAATTATCATCTGTCAAAAACTCTTCTATTGCTTAGCAAGGTTACGCGAAACGATTTTGCACAAAAAAGTTAGCATCATTTAGCAGGGTACAGCGAATCTTGTTGATTAAAATAAAAAATTGACAGAGGCAAGTGTCTTGGTTTGCTTCATACTGCCTACCGCTGTGACAAGAATCACTTCAGTGGTATTTTTTTCGAACTAGTTTCATTTTCGGCTTGGCCACGCAAATTGAATGAAAATCGTTTTATGGCATGTGATGAGTTTCTTGGAGAAATTGAAAATACGATTTCCCAACGGAAAAAAACAAAACAGATTATGAGCGTTCTAAGAGGACACGAGTGGAGCAGGGGAACTAACTGCCAGAAAGAAATTTAAATTACGAAGACTTAAAACACAATAACCAATCTCGCTCGATCTATAGGTAAAGCACCAGACCTCAGCCTTTTTGTACGAACAACACGGGCTTTTTCGCACTGTCAAACCAAACCGTTGGTCTGTTATTTCACTCCGTACTGATCCGGAGCTCGGTTAATATAGCACATTACTTACCGCTCTATCAGTTGAAGCTCTCTGGTTGCTGACAAATGTGGCGGGTCGAATGGGGTCAAGTGATCGGGTGTGTTCAAACACAGATCTATAAATTTCATAAAATGACAGTTTTAAGTTTTACAAACATGTTTCTGCATTTGCATATCATATCTTCAGTGTAACACGAATAATACAACTGTTACGGTATTTAAGTTGGATAATAACAACAGCTATAGAATATGTACAAAAAGAGAATAGGTTAAATTGATAAAAGAATTTGCAATCAAACGTTTTTGAACTAAAAAATTCATCATCATGGCTAAAACTGGCCAAAAAACTATTAGTGCATAGTGATTAAGTTAAACCAGTGCCCTTAGGGAAAGGGGCAAGTTCAAAGCATTGCTCTTGTCCATTCAATTCTTGGGTATGTGCTGCGATGTGTAACGCCTCGGTAATTTTTTTCTTAGCCAATTGTCCACCATTGTGATTGGTTTCCAGTTGAAAGCGTGGGAGGGGTTTTCCTTTAAATGCAGAAAGGGCTCAGGTTGTTTATTTTTGACCGTGTGTTCTCCAATTCTGACTCCCAAATTCCTACTTGTTTCGCCAATAAATCGCTTTTCACGGCTGCACGTGCCTTGTAAGCATACAGCGCTTGAAAGATGGGCGCGTTTTTAGTTTTCAGCAATTGGAAATACGCTTTGCTCGATGTAGTGCGCCAATAATCGTAAACTTGTTTCCATCTCTTTAGTGTTTGCGACTTTCAGTAGCCATTAAGTCGCCCGGTTTCTTATATATTCCATCCTTGTGTTGGTTCTTAGTATCAAGGTTATTGGTGGGGATCTCCTCCACAGTGAAACGGATGTTGGGGTGATGGTTGTTTAAGTCATCCAGCAGTGTGTCTTATGTATTGGCTTGTTGTTTGGTAAAGCAACAGGCAAGAACAGACAGTCTACAATCCTTTGAACCAGCTTGAATTATTCTCTACGGGCATCGGTATAACTTAATAACTATTCACTGACAGTTTTTTTTTGCCAGTTTTTATCCTGATGATAAACTTTTTAGTTCGAAAACGTTTTGGTATGCAATATTCACGATGGACATACGTATGATGACTACTTAAGATATAAGTAATACATGTATGCCATAATATTTGCTTATAAAATTAATGTTAAACATTTTGGCTATGAAAGTTAAAATGTGGTAGAAATATTAAAACGTTTTCGAACGTGTGGTCACCTTCAGTAAATGCTAGAATTAGCAAACGTTTACTAGTATTATGATCTAAGTAATACTAAATTTTGTTTCATTTGACCTTTAACCATGGTTTCACTCGTGCAATAAATAAGCTGTTTATCATGAATGCATATGCGGTGAAACATATATTGGTGAAACTAAGCGAAATTTCATCGTGAGAAAGCGGGAACATGAAAATACAAAACACAACTCGGAACCAGCTCGACACTACGCCATGTCCTAAACATAGATACAAATGGGATATTATTTTCGACGAAACTAACACCTTTAGAATTATTTATTGCACAAGAGAAACCATGATTAAACAAACAAGTACATTCTTACACCGCGAAACTCTTCCCCACGGGAACATAATACCAGTAAACGTATGCTTATTCTAGCATTTACTGAAGATGACCGCGCAGTCAAAAACGTTCTAACATTTCTACCACATTTTAAGTTTTAGCCAAAATTTTTAACGAAGTAATATGAATGCTCAAATTATATTGACGTTCTTGAGAAACAAAGGAAACCGAAAAGTTGAAAAAACATGTACATCAAAATAATATCTGTTGCGTTTAGTACTACATCAACAATTTGCCTTGTTTTTAAACGATTTCATTAGACATGGTCGGTTGTTCAAAAGCTGTTTAATTTAACCCTGGATTACGCCACAAGTCAAAAAACACGTTCTTCACAAAGGAATGAACTACAAACATGTTTACGCCAAATTGAAGTCTGATGATTCCGACCATGGATTAAAATGTTTAATCCTGGGTTAGTGCTAATAAGTTTTTAAAAACTGGACCCATGTTTCTAATGGATCTATCCATATGACGTACTGGAAGTATTTCTCTGATTCAGGTGCGTTTGTCTGAGGTTCGTTGGCGAGTGACCACATCACCACGGCGGGGCGGTTCTTGTCCCTCTGAATAAGTTCTGTCATCACTTGTAAATGATGTTTAAGAGTTTTCGAGTTAAAGTTCTTTCTGCGAAAACAAAAATTGAATCAACCAATCAGAATTGAAATAAGACAATAAACTATCTGATTGGCAAAATGTTTTAGTAAAAACTATCGGTTATCATTAGTGTGGAAATGGAAAATGAGAAAAGCAACACAATGTTAGGGTGATACCACCTTCAAATTTAACTGCAGATTATCGCCTTTGGATTGGAGGGTTGCCAGGCACTTCGTACCACAACATTTCAAATTCCAACTCCAATTGTTTAGTGTGATAATACGCAATACCATGGTCTTACAATATTAACAGGAAGTTGAAAATATTGGTACGAAGTGTCTTATGATTTGGTATAAATTAGTGTCTGACGGTTTTTACGCAATAGTTGCAGGCCAAAACGCAACAGTTTTAATACTTACTCACGAAGTCCCACAGCCGGGCATTCATCTATGACAACAATACCCTGCCGATCAGCCATGTCCATGATCTCCTCAGCGTACGGGTAGTGACTAGTGCGAAAAGCATTTGCCCCCAGCCACTGGAGCAGGTTAAAGTCTCTTGTAATAGTTGGGAAATCGAGGCCTTTGCCACGAATCTAAAGTGAACACAAGTAAATGTTTATGGCGAAATGAAACCATCAGCTTACTATACTTCTATTTGAGAACCAAAACTGGCGAGAAAGGAAAACAATTTCATTCATTTAAAAAAGAATTTGATCCAAAGTTACGTCCTTTTTAGATGGGAAAAGAGTGTTCTACGACCATTTTAAATGTTTTGAACCATTCCAAAAGGTATAAAAAATATAATTCTTGAAGCAGAATTGAAATTTAGCTCTTAAAGAACAAAAGAATTGGCATACTATTTTAAATTTTATTAATTTTACAAAAACACTTTCCCTGATGAAGACTGGAGTTCAGTTAAAACGATTGGCACTTTAAATGCTACTTTTAAATTCCAATTTACGTCTTTAACTAGAGTAAAGGTCTGTATGCCCTTTTGTTTCAGCATGATTACAATTAAAAGTTTTAATTATTGAACAAAGTTTTAAAAAATGTACTTACATCAGCATCTTCATGTTTGCCAACTCCTTTGAAGTAAAAAGGTTTGTCGTTGATAAGGAACTTAGTACCATCCACCTTCACAGTTCGGATTCCCACTGGCAAGCGATAAACATCAGTAGTATTTATTGTAGACACTGTTACCTGAATAAAGAAGAATTCTCGTTTATTCACACTTGCACTAAATTCTAACAACAGTGTGGTTGTCACAGTGGTACGATCTCTGACTTCTAACCGGGTACGACCTCTGGCTTAGCTGAGTATTGAACATTTGTGTGACCTTCTTTTCTATTAAGGTTGACTCAGTTTTCCATCCTCCCGAGGTCGGTAAAATCAGTACTTGCTTCTGCTGGGTGAAAACTTGCGATGGATTTGTGTCCTGTTCAGAGGGAGTCAATGACTCTCATCTGCTTAACACTACAGAAACCGGAGATAAGCACCAACTCCAATAGGCCACTTATGCTCGTAAAAGGATTTAGCTTTTTTTAACACTAAATTTAGCAGCTTTGGTTTTCACCAAATCGTCTTTGGCAATACCATAATTGTCAATTATAATTCAAGACAAGGGGAGGAGGAAAAGACAGGATCAATGTGGGATACAGCATTCCCTTCAATCAGGGTGCTATTCTAAGATTTTTCCAGGCATTTGCTGGTCTGAGAACCTTTTTGGAGATGCTATTTTGCAGAAAAAAATTTAACATTTACAACTTCTTCTCAAGCAAATAGTTTCTTGAAGCAATTGCTCATTTTGATCAGGAAAACTGCTGTAAGACTTACTGAAATCCTTAATAGATTATACTTGGACAAAATAACTGACATTAAGAGCACTATTATAATTAGTTGAAAAGAACTCAACTTTGTTAAAAACTATTTAAAACGTTTGTTAATTTTGTTTTTAAAAAATAGTTCTTACTGAAACCAGAAAGGAAAAAACATCCCTTCTCAAGGCACAAAACAAAGTTGGTCACCACATTCTTTTTGACACCGAAATCACTAGAATCTAGGCATGATTCCCAACCATTGGAAAGATGAACTATGTTCAATATCCTTATGCCTACATCTACCCTGCCTCCCCTCCCTCAGAATTAACAGTAACAGTAACAGAATTGTGTTACAATTATAGTCCTGAATATATACACAAACCTGCAATGTATACAAATAAGCTGTCTTGTCACTCATTCCGACTGGCCACCACAGAATGGGGTACTTGACATGAAGTTGTCCATCATACATGTCAGCACCACTAACGCTGGCCACGGGAACACCTTCTTTGTCTTTCAATACATATTCCATCTTTATTTGATTGGTTCCAATCAGACTTGCGCACCCAGCTCCAACTACACTGGAGAACTTTACAACACCAACACTCACATTTTCATCATAATTAGTTGTTATGGTGATGTCTGATAGATATGTTACTGGTGTCGTATACAAGCGGACAGGGCGGTGGATTCCAGCATAGTTGAAAAAGTCAAATTCATAAGTTTGATAGAAATAGCCAGAAGGATACCTGTAAAATTTACAACAAAATGAAAATTTATTTCTGCGATACCTTGTACTGACTGCAAACCATAATTTTGTTTCAAAATAATGAGTTTGACCTTACCAACCAACTGGGGATGTAGGGAACACAATATCCCCTGGGGGGAGAGTGTAGGGTGTTAATGTATTGTTAACTGCTGCGGTGATCCTGTTTATAATACCGCTCACTAAGAAGGTGGTGACATCAACTTCAAAAGGTAGGTGGCCTCCATTATGTGTCATCACCTCTTTTCCATTTACCCACTGAAATGAAAAGTTAAATATTTAGCTTTGTTTGAAATGAATCTCAAATCAACAAATGAGAAACTTTCATCACTAAATAATTGTGTATAATTGTTGCTGCAAAAACCTTTGATTTAGGTCCAAATCACAATAATATAATGTGGATTTCCACAACATATCTAATACACCCCACTAAGCTAATCTATAATAATTATTACTAGTTGTAGCATTAACAAATAGTTACTGCCAACATTCAGCCATTAAAGTATTGTGACAGCATGAATTACCTACAAGAAACTGAATTTTGGAGTTGGTGATTGAGAATCCACTAATGACCGAATGCCAATGGCTAATTAATCTTGGCATGGGTGAGTGAATTTGGCTGAAAATTAAAGTTCGTTTGCCCATCTGGTGAGTGAAAAATGAAGGTAAAACTCACACTTATTTTTCTCACTTGTTTTCCATGCACATCGCATTGTAACCTTGTTTTCTTGACAATTGAAATGTTTCATACAACAGTGCTCAATGCAAGCTGAGAGGAGTCAGGTTGGCGTAGCGGTCATCACTCGTGCCTCTCACCTCTACGACCCGGGTTCGACTCCCAGGCTCCGCATGTGAGCTGAGATTTGTCTATCTCAATCTGGCTCCAAGAGTTTTTCTCCGGGTACTCCGGTTTTCCTCCCTCAGCAAAAATCGACTCCCAGTTTATTCCATCTGGCTGTGATGCTGTACTCCGAGGTCGTGTATGGGCCGTAAAGCGGCTGCAATTGTGTATGTGTCTGTAACCCTTGTATGTGTGTGATGAGTG
>JAODFW020968074.1:0-10546 GCA_027575235.2 Palythoa mutuki
CGCGTCATCCTTACGACACGACGTAAGTCAGATCCAAACGCCTACCACACGCACACAACAGACTTGAGTGAGTTGTACGATAGATCTAGACGGCACAACTCATGTAGTAAGGATGACGCGAGCAGGTTGCATGCGAATGTTGTAGGCAAAAATCGTACCGTCTAAATCAGCCTTAAAAGTACCTTCGATAAGAACTTTCCCTTAAAACTGGATTACTTGCATATATATGAGACGATGTCATATCTTCTCGTTAGCTGAGTATTAATATGAAATGTTTTTATCATGTCTTTATCATATCATATATCATATCATAGCATAGCATATCATATCATATCATATCATATTACATCATATCATATCATATCACATTAACATACTTTATCATACTTCGCGGGAGTTATCCCGGATCACTCGACGACTTTATACAGCTATGCTGGATAATTTGAGTGATTCGGTAGTACTCCGAGATAAACTCAGGTGCACTCCAAGATAAACAGTGGAGTTAGGGTTAGGGTTAGAGATAAAAAAAGAAATACTCTGAAATAAATCCCGGAGTACTTCGAGTTAAACCCAGGACTACTCACAGCTACTCTGAGATCAACCGGGATTTGTCCGAGATAAACTGTGGAGTACTCCGAGATAAACCAAGGAGTACTCCCAAATAACCCCAGGAGTATTCAGAGGTATTCCGGGATTATCCCGTGAATAATCCAAGATAAATCCAGAAGTACTTCGAGATAAACCCGGCAGTACTCCAAGAAAACTCATACTAGTGTAAACGGGGTCATATAGGTCAAGTTGAAACTAAATAGTGTAAGATTATTGGGCTCCGCGTATCAATAGAAGTTTAGTGTCCGAAGAAATGTAACTCAGGTAAACATGTTTATGATTCTGGAAGTTTACGTTGCCTCAATGATACTGTTTCCTTATTCGGTCCCAACAAATACAAGAACTTTGCCCAATTGTCGATGATTGTGAATATGTACCTTTTTGAAGGGATACATTTTCAATTCAAGTTCTCTGTAAGCTTCTTCCACAGATATCTCTGAATCCCAATGAATCTCACTATCACGAACAGCATCCCTTTCGAACCTGGCATTATCCGTGTTTGTGCTGGTATCAGCGTTGATAGGTAGTTGTGATGGTTGCTCACTTATGAGCTCCATGCGTGGCATGTAACCTAATGACAATGACAACGCAAGTAACAATGTCTACAACAAGAACAATGGTAGCTGTTATGGTTGCTCACTCATGAGCTCCATGTGTGGCATGTAACCTAATGACAATAACAACACAAGTGATAATGTCTACAACAAGAACAATGGTAGCTGTGATGGTTGCTCACTTATGAGCTCCATGCGTGACATGTAACCTAATGACAATGACTTCGCAAGTGACAATGTCTACAACAATAACAATGGTAGCTGTGATGGTTCCTCACTTATGAGCTCCATGCGTGACATGTAACCTAATGACAAATGACAACGCAAGTGACAATGTCTACAACAATAACAATGGTAGCTGTGATGGTTGATCATTTATGAGCTCCATGCGTGGCATGTAACCTAATGACAATAACAACACAAGTGATAATGTCTACAACAATAACAATGGTAGCTGTGATGGTTGCTCACCTATCAGCTCCATGTGTGGCATGTAACCTAATGACAATAACAATACAAGTGACAATGTCTACAACAATAACAATGGTAGCTGTGATGGTTGCTCACTTATGAGCTCCATGCGTGGCATGTAACCTAATGACAAATGACAACGCAAGTGATAATGTCTACAACAAGAACAATGGTAGCTGTTATGGTAGCTCACTTATGAGCTCCATGTGTGGCATGTAACCTAATGACAAATGACAACGCAAGTGATAATGTCTACAACAAGAACAATGGTAGCTGTGATGGTAGCTCACTTATGAGCTCCATGTGTGGCATGTAACCTAATAATAATGACGACGCAAGTGACAATCTCTACAACAAGAACAATGGTAGCTGTGATGGTTGCTCATTTATGAGCTCCATGCGTGGCATGTAACCTAATGACAATGACAACGCAAGTAACAATGTCAACAGCTGCAGAGGAAATGGTAAAGGTAAGGGTAATAGCGATGACAAGTAAAGAAGATGACATTGCCTCAATGACAATGACAATATACCAATGGAGATGAATAAAATACAATACAATACCTATGTAAATACAATAATTAAAATGATAATAATAATAATATGAGTAAAAGCAACTTCCTGAATGGGCTTATTTCACTTATTTGACGCAAAAAAATATTAACATCAAGGTAATTAACGCAGTTTGAAGGGGGCATTTTCAGTTCTAGACAATCAACGCCATGTTACGCGAATAGTAAAAACTAAGGTTGTTGAAATTAACGCGCTTAGGAAATTCCCGCGTAATAATATTGAAGCGAATTTGTTAAATTCGCGTTAATTTCATGATGCGCGAATTTTAGGTAATAAGTGTAACTCCTTCAAAAGTGTAAGAAAGAGCAGCCCCAGAACAGGGTGGCACAGCGGTCATCACTCGTGCCTCCCACCTCTACGACCCGGAATCGACTCCCGAGTTCCGCACGTGGACTGAGATTTATCAATCTCAAACTGACTTCGAGGGCTTTTCTCCGGGTACACAGGTTTTCCTCCAACAGTAAAATTGACTCCAAGCTTTTTTGATCTTCATCTGACTTCAACGGATTTTCTCCGGGTACACCGGTTTTCCTTCATCATTGAAATTGACTCCAAGCTTTTTTGATCTTCATCTGACTTCAACGGATTTTCTCCGGGTACACAGGTTTTCCTCCAACAGTAAAATTGACTCCAAGCTTTTTTGATCTTCATCTGACCTCGAGGGATTTTCTCCGGGTACACACGTTTTCCTCTATCAGTAAAATAAATTGACTTCCAGCTTTGTTGATCTTCATCTGACTTCAAGGGTTTTTCTCCGGGTACACAGGTTTTCCTCCAACAGTAAAATAAACTTCAAGCTTGGTTGATCTTCATCTGACTTCGAGGCTTTTTCTCCTGGTACACAGGTTTTCCTCCATCAGTAAAATTGACTTCCAGCTTTGTTGATCTTCATCTGACTTCAAGGGTTTTTCTCCGGGTACACCGGTTTTCCTCCATCAGTAAAATTGACTTCCAGCTTTGTTGATCTTCCTCAGCCTTTGAGGGTTTTTCTCCGGGTACTCCGGTTTTCGTCCATCATGCAGTAAAATTGACTCCCAGCTGATTAAATCTGGCTGTGGTGCCGAAGTTATGAGTTCATGAATGGATCGTGTTCCGCGGCCGAGCGCCTAGACAGCAGCACAGCTTCTTTTCTGTGGCCTCACTGAGCTGCATCCTTGACAACTCAGCCTCTGGCTGCGAGATAGGGCGATTAGCAAGCCATCCTTTACCCTTTAAACTTGAACAAAATTTTTCCTGTTCCAAGAAGTTAATTTCTTAATTTCGATTCTCCCCTCACTAAAGATTGGAACACTAAAACTGTTACTGGCTTATACAAACGCTTCTAGAAACTAATACAATCATCACTAAACTTTGGCTTTACCGATGTCCACCTCGTTATTCTCGCCACTCCTTTCGTCCACATTGCCCGGTTCTAAAAGAAAACATAACTCATTAAGCATTAAGGCCAGGGTTTTTAGTAAGAGATTTTAGGAGAGGTCCCGAGAATCCCTCTTTCTTTCATTAGGGGTCTCAAACGAACCAACGGAGGTCCCACCTACACAAGGGGAATGGTTTGACCAACTTACAATTAAGTTTGATTTCCTAGATGTAAAAATCCTGATTTCATCCTATTGTACTATTTTTAATGCATTGGACAAAAGGAATTTTAGCTCTGCTTGAAGATTCTGTTTTAATTCTGGCTTAAAATTCACTTTAATGGCTATCAATTTTATGCGTCTCAGGGACGCAAAGCATTTACACTTGAATTTGCATCCGAAATTGTTTTTTTTTGTGTAAAATCAGGGTTTCAATTAACTTTTTAGGGGTATGGCTAAAACATTTAAGCTGCGGCTAAAAAAGTTGTCATTATAGAAAGCCCCGGCTAATTTTTACTCGGAACACACATGCTCCCCTCAATTGTCCTGGCGAAAGCCTGTGAAGCTATGGCGAATATTACTCAAAAGTCAAGAGCGCAACGGCGAAATTCGCCGTTCGCCGGTCCTTAACTGAAACCCTTAAAATGCGTAATATTTTTGCGTTAATGAATACCCTGAATAAAAGGAAAAATCGGAAGGTTAATCTCAATAGCATAAATTAAATGTAAAAATTAAACTCGGTTTACTCTATATTTAGTTAATTTCTCGGATTAAAATGTAGCATGATAACAACAACTCTCATAACAAGTTTACAAGTGCAAACAGTTTTAGGGTGTTTTTATTGGTTGTAAACTTTTTTACTTTTTCCAAATTCCCCAATTTCTGTAAACTTTTATTCAATGCATTTGAAACAGGCTACTAATATACTCATGCGGCACGCAATACCCCGAATTATGTCCTGTCATTTTGCAATATGTGAAATGCCACTTCACCTGTTTGATGTCCATTCTTCTGGCCAACCATCCATTCCATATCTGTAAGCATCGAGAGAAAATACTTAGTGCAGCTAACAAACAATTGAGCCAAAATTGAACAATGAATAAAGTTAATTGTAAGCATAACACGTGTCGGATATGGCTGAGAAAGATTTAACTCACAAGTTCAGCAAATATTACAGTACATATTAATTGTCATGCGCAGCCACTATTATATATTGAGCACCATAGCAGGCATTAACCCTTATATCTACCCTTAAATAAAATGACCCTGTTAAAATGAATGTTATCAGCAGTGAGCAGCTATTTTGCATGGCCGTATTAGGCCTTGTACAGTAAGCACGGCACAGTCAATAAGCAAGCCTGGGATCACCTCTATGACATACGCAACAACAATCTTTCGAAACCGGTTTCTTTCTTTATTTTGTTGCTTTCGGCTTATCTCGCATCAAAGGCGGCAACGATTGTCGCAAAACTAAAGAAATGCTACTTATTCACACTTTAAGCATTCTAAATCCCAACGGGATAAAGAACGCTTTGCATTTAATTAGACTCTTGTCATTCCTGGGCCTTTTGTCTTTTCGGTTTTTTATCTTTTTATCGTTTTTTTTTTACTTCTTGTCTTTCTTCATAAATTTGTGTTTTTCCTCGCACATTTTTAACCCTTTATTTCCTTTTGTTCTCATTGCGTAATCGTTCTTTACATAACTGTACAACCACCTTTCTCCCACACACTCCATTCCGACGAAGGACTAACAGTCTGAAACGTCAGTTTTCTGTTGCTATTCACGGTGTTCAATTTAAAAAAATTATAAAAAAAATATAAAGTAAATTGAAAGCACAACGCAAAAAATAATACAGCAATTGTAACTTGGGGCCACTACACGGGGCAACTGTTATACTTTTTGATTCAATCTAATATACAGTGGGGAGGGACCTACAGCCAGTAAATTCATGATCTGATTAAAAATCATATTAATCTTACCAACATTGAGGCTCTTGTTGCTGGGTACAGCTAAATGGAAAGATCTCACGTGAGAACCATCCCTCTTTATAACAATGTTTCCAAGAAATTGTGCGGGGGTGAACCAGAATGGAAGCAAAGGTTTCACATTCAACTGGAACTCGGCATGTATTCTGTTGGATCAATCAAACATGGAGTATTTAATGACCTCAATGTAACTCTAACATACCTTTAAGAAAGGAAATAACATAGATTTTACTTAGATGCAGAATTTAGTTCTTATTTAAGTTACTTATAAACTAAAATTTATCCAAACCCACTTTAAGGACTTTAATCGAGATAATTGCCTTATAGATTAAACGATACAGTGCGTCTGTTTTAAACCGAAGATACCTCAACCCATATATCAAATTAAAGCTTATAGAGCTGGCTTCTGAACTGTACCAAAAAATTGAATTAAAATGAGTTTCTACGTTTCTTTATGTTCTCTAAAAACGAACGACGAAGTCGCCTTTCGGAAGTCCAAGACATTATCAATTAAGTGAATTGATATTTAATGATTTAATTAATCCGCCCGTTTCCAGAACAAAAGTGCTAAAATACATGTCTGCGATATTTCATATTCAATTGCAGAAAAAAGTTACGGTGCTTTTTGCACGGTCTATGGACTTTTTAAACCCTAATTCGAAAAAGCGCGGTAACTTTTCTCTGCAAATGAATATGAAAAATCGCAGACACGTTTTTTAAGCACTTTTGGTCGGGTAGGTGGATTAATTAAATCATTAAATATCAATAATCTCTTGGACTTGTAACTTCCGAAAAGCAACATTGTCGCTCGTTTTTAGATTACGTTAAAAAATATAAAAATTCATTTTAATATTAATTAGTACAGTATATAATTAGTATAGTTCGAAAGCAAGCACTATAAGCTTTAATTTGATATATGGGTTGAGGTATCTTCGGTTTAAAACAGACACACTGTATCGTTTTGAAACAAAACACCCCTGAAGGTATACGGTAACCTTAAATATCATTTTATGGTTTTTACACCAACCTGAAAACAATATCCAAGTAATCCTTGTTCTGTGCTCTAACACATGCTATTGTTCCCTGGGGGCCAAATCTTGTCATTAGGAAGGGTCTTGGATGAAACATGGCCAGCAGGCGATAGAGAATTGCCACTTTCCCTTGAGCAACTGGTGGTATATATCGATTATTTGACAATCCTGGACCTCGTAAAATAAATGAGAAACAATCTTAGAACCAAAAATCCAGCCAACCTCTAGCTATAACATTTTTTGGGAGGTGGATTATTTCGAGGGGGGGAAGGATGTGAATTGTCATCATCTAATTGAGCACAATGCTGCAGACCATTTTCATCTGTGGGGGGAGAGTATGATGCAAATCCAGAACACCCCCCTTCTAACAGACCTTGCTTTCTATTCGAATAATTTATTGTTGGCGGATAAAATTAGCCTAAAGTATTTGAGATGTCGCAGAGTGATTTTTTACTTCAAATCAACTGCAAGTGATCATGAGTTTTTACCCCGATCTTCGAAAAAGATTTTTATCAAGCAATCATTTAAATCAAAATCAAGCTAGCTAGCTAAATCCTTTTACAAGCCTAAGTGGCCCATTGGAGCCGGTGCATATCTCCAGTTTCTGTAATGTTAAGCGGATGAAAGTCATTAATGATTCCCCCTGGAAGGGACACTAATCCATTGCAGGTTAGCCCCCAGCAGAAGCTGTTACTCATTTTACCGACCTCAGGAGGATGGAAAGCTGAGTCAAATTTGGCAGAAAAGAAGATCACACAAATAGTCAACACTCGGCTGAGCCGGGGTTTGGACCCGGAACCTTGTGGTTAGAAGGCAGAGATCTACTGTAATCAATCAAAATCAAGCACTGAGTAAAAATATACCTTGATTACTCATGCCTCTAGCACTTCTACAAACCCCAAAATCCACTATTTGCTCCATACTCACTGTATTTATAATGCTGTATACTTTATTAAATACCTTTTGCAGGGTTTCAGTTAACTTTTATGGGTATGGCTAAAAAATTTAAGCTGCAGCTAAAAAAATGTCATTATAGAAAGCCCCGGCAAATAATTGTTACTCGGAACACACATGCCCCCCTCAATTGCATTGGCGAAAGCCCATGAAGCTACAGCGAATATTCTTCAAAAGTCAAGATTGCACCAGCAAAATTCACCGTTCACCAGCCCTTATCTGAAACCCTGCTCTTGTTAAGAGTTGTATAGAGCTAAATCCATTTATGGGCCTAATTATAAGTGGCCCCTTAGAAGCCAGTGCTTATCTCCAGTTTCTGTAGTGTTAAGTGGATGACAGTCATTGCCTCCCCCTGAATGGGACACTAATCCATTTGCAGGTTAGTCCCCAGCAGAAGCTAATACTCATTTTACCAACTTTGGGAGGATGGAATGCTGATTTAACTTTGGTGAAAAAGGTCACACAAATGTTCAACACTCAGCTAAGCCATGGTTCGAACTAAGGATCTTGTGTGGTTAGAAGGCAGAGATCTGTACCACTGCACCAACCACGCTGCCGTATTCTACTGATCCCACTAGGGAAAAAAGTTAAAAAGCTCTATATACTTAATATATATATACATAGTAGATCTGCTTACCATATCGTGTTATCATTGGGCGTATTAAGTACCAGATGTCTCCCACTGACCTCTCATCTTGTGATTGTGGTAAGAACAAAGAGAAAGCACCAACTGGAAATGTTGCTTGTGATAATGCAGCTGTTTTCCAGGATTTCAACCCTTCCAATGGATAATCAAAGCCCTGAGTATTAAAAACAAAAACTATTTGACTTACAAGTGCAGTTAGAACAAACTGATCAAAATTTATAAGAAAAGTTTACCTAGATAGGTGTCTTGCACAGCTTCACCATGAAACATCTTATGACATGATGAGTGGCAGTTCATTCAGACCTGCCAACCCCTCAGAGCTGAAAATATGGCGGTGGACTTCGATATTGTAATTGCCTTATTTAGAACATGCTCCTCAAAGACAACCTCTGTGTGAAACTTAAAATGAGATTTCAAACAATGCTTTATAAACAGAGGATACTCAAACATAGATGAACACTTATTATAACTCATATTAACAATAATAAAATTAAATTAAACAAAATAATATGTTTTAAATGGCTGGAATAAGGATGTTACAAAACAGCTTACCAAAGAAGCAGTGACATCATATTTTGTCATAGAAGACAGAACCAATGGAGTAAAATATGATTTTATTGTTATCAATTCTCCACTGATATCCCAGCTCTCTTCTGGCTGAGGTAGCTCTAGGGACCCCTGCTCATCTTTTGCTTCCTGTGTGAATAGAGACAAAATAACTGAAGCTTACAGCAACGGGATTGATAAATCTATAATCATAGTAACCTTGAGCAAATTTCATTTAAGTTTTAAGGTGTGAAAATTGTTAACTCTACAATACAGGCCATAGGATTTCACGGTAATGATCATTGCCGGTAATTATGTTGTACTGTGCTGGAGAAAGCACGAAGTAAACCGAAATTCCGTTTCCCATGAAAAAGATGCGCTTAACTGCTAGAGTTAATGATGGATTGCATACTCTAACAGCTTTTTTGCTCATCTTAAAACACAATGCGCAAGGCAAGTTTTATAAATCGCTCTGATTAGTCTTGGCAATCTTGTTTCTATCCCAGAATGCACTTCTCAAGAGGGCATCTGCAAAGCACCCTGGGGTGTCTTGCAAAGATGACAGCAGCTAATTTCATGTGCCACTGCACTCAAATTATTTCTGACTTTTATTTTGTGTTGAAGCAGGTATTGTAATTAATATCTTCTGCAGTGAAGAAGAAAAAGTCAGAGTCCGTTTCTTTAAAATCATTCAAAAAATGTGACCCTCCACGGGAAAACCAACCTAAAGGTGATGACACGCACACGCTCCTTTTAACACGCCATGTCAACCATGTCATTTGGCACAGCGTATGCACATATTAATGACCCAAACAATGGAAACACGGTACGTTTTGTTTTGACTGTCTTGGCACGGCCTGACACGGTTAATCTTTTGTTTTTAGCATGTCAAAGTGCTTTTTGTCAGCTTCAGCCATAACATACCAGTGATCGATTTTTATGAATTTTTGTGGAACAACCAATATAGGCAATAATATTAGTTTAGACTTAAGACGTCATTTGGATAACTAAAACCAAACGCTTCATAATTATATAGTTTCTGTTTATCTCTGTTTGAAGATTTTCAGAAATGAATCTGTGTTTCGCTGCTTTTAATTTTGCTCCAAATTGACATCACCTGTTGTTGTAAAATGTTATTGGATTTCTTTTCAACGTCTGCAGTTTTTCCCTGTTTTCCATTGAATAAACATTGATGTCAAATTTTATTTGCTTATATCTTTAAGGAAATCAATTAAATTTTATATTATTAGCCTGCACTGCAGACACTATATATATCAACGGTTGAGAAAGCTTGGGCCGGCAGTAACGCATCAGTTGTTAGCAGCAAAATCTTTGTCTTTCTCAATAAATAAAGCGGATTTAAACGGCAAGTTCAATTGAAATGAAATCGTTAGTGCAAAACCATTTTGACGTAGCGTTAAAATGTCCAGCATTAAACGGTTAAACGTTAGAATTACCAAATCGTTTCAGGTGGAATTTCCAAGATATTTTTGTGAACACTCCCGAATGCTAGTAAAGATTCTGTTCCAAAGTTCTTCTTGCACTTTACTGAACACAACAGTCAACAGATGTTCTGAACATTTGGTCGGTATTTTGGTATTTACGTTCGAAGCAGGCCGAGCTTTCTAAAATTGTGGAGCTGTTTACCTTTTATTCAGTAAAATTGTGTTATTTTTTAAAGTTCTCAATTTAAGTTTGAGAAATTGAGTTACTGAATGTCATGGACATCCTTGATTAATCTCATAAACGTAACAGACCGAGTTTACCTAATTTATAATTATAAACTACACACAAGCAGGCCGGAGAGTTTCATGCAAGGTC
>JAODFW020968168.1:0-10546 GCA_027575235.2 Palythoa mutuki
TCATCATCATCATCATCATCATCATCATCATCATCATCATCATCATCATCATCGTCATCATCATCATCATCATCATCTTCATCATCATCACTAGAGCAATGAAAGGCAGATATGATTGATTTTCCTTCCTTCCTTCCACAATAATGATTGATCCAATACATGTAGTAATTTGGTCCAAAAAATTGTGTTGTGGATTAATTTAACTTTTTTTAAAAGTCAAAAATTTACAAAATAGTTTCACTACAAAAAGTCTACATGAGTATCAAAAACATGAATTTTGTTTTGGTGTTTTGCTAACACAAGTCTTTTTAAAGTTAAACAGTGATTTATCTCTGCAATGGTTTTTCCATATATAAGTACAGTAGATATTTTAGTAGCTATTTCAGGTATAATTAACAATAGTGTAGATCGAAACTAGCCGTATCTTAAAAAGATGAAATTATAGTGTGTTGCTAATATGTTTTTTTATCAAGTTATTTTTAAGATGTTTTACCGTTTTTTCATAAAAGTAGTTCATGGTTAAACTTTTAAAAAAACTGAAGAGGTTTCATGGGAACGAAATTTGACCATGACAACTGTTTCGTTTGTTGCATATTTACCTTTTGAAGTTAAACAGAGCAAAATAATGATATTCACGTTAAGGAAAGGAAGTTTGTATTAGTTTTTGCATCGTCTGTCTTAAGATTTTATCTCAGTTTTAACAATTGATTTTACTATTTTGATTATTATGTGTATTTCGGTCAAGATAAGGTTTCTCTTCATCTTCCGTTTTGCCCAAAACAGAAATACTTTTTAGGCAACTTTAATCGGTTTTAGAGCAAAAAATATAGTTTCAACCGGAAAACCCAATTATTTTTCAGACACATTGTTGCCCTTTGTTTCAACCTTTCTGAGAAAAACGATAAAAATAAACACGAAGGAGTTGAAATTTTTCCCTCTGTCTTGAAAAAATGATTCAAAAACGATGAAAAATTACTTAAAAGAGAGAACATTATTTTTAAATTTGTTTCTACGTTGTTCAAACACGACCTTCCAAATTTTCCCACCAAGGTTACCTTGAAGGCGATGAAAATTTCATATCGCATGAATGGTACGGTTTCATATGAACATCAAGTTTTCCATACGCGTATCATTAAAAAAGCTCTGAATTTTTGTGTCACTAAACATTTTTTTGTTGTTGAAAATAAATTGTGTTTGTAAAAGCGACAAGTTCGACACCTTTTAATCCATGTTGTGCTGTCCTGTTGATCTTTTGTTATCAAAAGTACAGGTGCCGTCTTATCACGTGATTAGACGAACATGTGTTGCTGGCAGAGCAATAAAAGCTTGTCTATTTTTTCTGTTTGCTTCACAAAAAAGAACTTGTAAAATGCGAGAAAATATACGGATAACTCTTCTGGCTTTTAAGTTTTGTTCAAATCCTTTGCAAAAAGCTCGCGTGCTTTAAACGAAGACCTTATATTACCCGCGACTATAATAATTTCAGTTGGTTTTTAGTGAGACACGCATGAAATTGCTTGTCATAATTTCTGCAGGTTTTTTTGAAAGATACCTGTTTTCAAAACTGCTTACCGCGATAACGTTAGTGTGAACGCATCCATCTTTTTCTAGCGTTTTCGATTTTCTTTATAATTACAATTGAATTTTTTTGGTTTCAAAGAACGTTACACAGACCGAGAATAAACATCTTCATGATCGATCGAGAAATAGTCTCCTTAAACCGCACACCAATAAACATTCGACATGAATTTTAGGCGGATTGTGTTATTAGAATTTTATCTGTCTCGAATAATCACCTAGGAGAGTTCTACTATCAAATTGGCCAGTGAGATACTTCTCTGCGAGGTGTCGACTGGATATGTTAAATATCAAGACCGCTAGAGGGCGATATTTATTAGTATTACGACTTTCTATTTCTGGTCGAGAAAACACTTTCTTTACCGCAGAAACTGTAGTTTTTAAGAGTAAAAATGTTTATCTTCAGCTCAAATTAAACTTATTTCTAGTTGCCTTTGTATCCTCGTAATCAAATTCGCAAACAAAACTATATTTTAGACTGTTTTAAAAGAACCGTCGTTACAGAACAAACGTGAAATGCATCATTGGGTCTTTTTTTTTCTAAATTGTGCTCCCCGCTGGAGACAATGAGAGATTTACAACTTAACTTGATTGCAAAATTCAAATTTTCGAAGAATTCTTTTTCGCAAAACTTAAATCAAAACAATTTGAGATAACGAAGTCTCTCGCTTGGCGCCCTTCGAATAATTCAAGTTCGCGTCTCCTCAGTTGTTTAATATTCTTAAGAACTTGATACATAAAATGCCGTCCAAAGCTATGAAATCCATTATAATTTTATTTCCGTAACGACCAGCAAGAGGTACCAAAAGTGTCACCACCGGCCTGAAAAAACGTCGTGCCTTAGAATGAAACATACTATTTTCGTTTAAAACGAACATATGAAGTATTGTTCTGATTGAAAATGTAAAAAAATAACTCTTCCGGAACGAAATACGTTGATGTTTTACTAATAAGTGAAGTTGTGTTTTGCGAAGCTTGCAGTGTCAACTACACGGTTGATGGGTTTTAGGTATTTGAATATTGAATAACTCCATCTTCAAAAGTTTTTCTCTCTTAAAACCATACTTATTTCCGCTCGGATCGGGCTGGAATGATGGTAACGAAAAGAAAAAAATCGTTTTTTATCATCGCTGTAGTTATTTCGAAAACTAGAATAGAAAACAGCGTAAAACTTTGATGAAACCAAAAGGTTGACTTGAAAGCGTGTGCTGAATACTTGACCTCGCTTTCATGTAGACTTTCGTTCCTTCCTTCTTCAGACTTGTCATTCATGACTTGTTTAGCGGGCAGAATTCCCTCAATTGACGCGCAAAACACCTGAAAATTATAGAAAAAGAAATTGCTAATGTTTCTTAAGAGATTGAGCAATGATCTGGCCGAAACTCGCTAATAAAAGTTCGATATTTAAGCGATACCTTTACTTGACTTTAAAGCAAAGTCCAGTCAGCACTGTAGTCATCTGTGAAATATTACCTACTTTTCTTTTCAGTAGAAAACAGCGAAAACTAAGCGAAAGGTATTTGGAGATTGAAAGTGTAAACTATAAGCCAACGTTTTGTTAGAAATTGTGTTAGTTTGGGCAAAAAACAAGGTAAAGAAACAGAATTGAAGACTTACCAGTTCCAAAGAGAAACCAGAAGAGTGTGTTCTTCTCTGCAAAAATAAATTGAAAAAACAATGAAGTCGCTACCGTTTATCTCAAACTGCCAATCAAATACCAAGAAACAATAGAAACACGTGACTTGAACTATTATTATGCAAAACCACCGGAATCCTTTGGCAAGGCAGAATTTTTGATTAGGTGTGAAAACATTCCTTCCATGAACACAGAAGTAAAGACACAATTAAAAAAAGACCAGAAAACACTGGTCCGCAGGGGCGCTGCGATTCGAACTGGCGTTTGATTCAAAAATAATTCTATTTTCTTCAAGCCAAGCCAATAAAATATTTTCTTACGTCACAAACTCGTCAACGGCCTTCGATGAACCAGCGACTACAGAACAAAACGAAAACAATTCATTTTTCGAAAAGATGCTCTTCAGCGGAAAATCTGATATTTGTCCGCGAAATAGTTATTTATACATTTGGTTTGTTTAATGTCTTTTAGCCTGTGGTTTCTACCAAATTTTCACAACCAACGTTTTCATAACTAAACTAAATGTTGACACAGAACGTGACACTACGAGTAGCTTGATAATACGAATAAAGATTTGTCGACGTGATCGAAGACAATACTTTCAGTTGTTTCTGCTTTAATAACGAACTTTCTAACTTGAAGACCTTAAATTCACCTGGGATATTTTAAAATGCTTATTTTTTGCCGTAATTTGAGAATCAAAAGGCAGTTTTTTCATGATGTCCTAAATAGCGTTTATAAATGATAACTGAACTAAATCCTCCGAAAAAAGCGTCAAAATGTCGCATTTTCTTTGCGTTGTACAAGCTCTTTAAATATTAGCAAATTAGTTTTTATTTTTACTTTTCATTGCTATAGCACATTAATATATTACGTCGTGGTTAAGCAAATCTATTTTTGAAAGTCGGTCTCCGGTTTTCATTGCGGAACTATGAACTGGTTCCAGTTTTTAAGTCTAAGATGAACTTTTAAGAAAGAAGGAACTATTTTGAATTTTTAATGGCTATTTTTCTGTTTCATATAATCGACAAACGTTTAGTAAGACAACCATTATCAGTTTTCTCCGTTTTAGAAAGGACGACATTTTAATGTTTACAAGTTGACAAGAAACGGGTATCGTTTTCGAAATGAAAGAACAATTTATTGATGAAGCGTGTACAAGCTTCGCAGATTGCTGCTGAAATGTAAATGTGTTTTGGACTTGAGTTTTCAGCAGCCGTCTGTCTGCAGTTCTTTATTGTTGTTTCTAAGAAGGAAGTTGAAAAAGCAAACACCGTGCAACCAGTTAGTACAGGTTTCGTCTTCTGAGGTCGGTTAAATTGTTAGACAGTCAAACCGTAAATTTAACAAGGAATCGTATTCAATATCCGCAGAAATTTGCCAGTTGTTTATTTCAGTCTTACAGTTATAGTATTCTTAAAAATTCCTCCTTTTTTCTTTTCATTGTTTCCAAATAAGATCAGGGAATTCATGCTTATGTTATATTTTGATGTTGACATTGTACTTTCGAAGGCCAGATTTAAGTTCTCAAGTACAACGAAATATTTTGTTTTGGTAAAACTGTTTTGTTTTACGGCCAAAGTCTGATGACTGTTTTTATGTCTCGCAATATTTTCTGAATAATTTAATTACAAAATGCTAAAACTAAAAGCTAACTGATGGTCGGAAAGAGAACATGTTTTAATTTTTTTATCGGTCTACCTTTTTGGCACCGTTCGAACTAAAGCCATATTTCTCTTTCTTCACCAGCCAAAACTTTTGTCGTCTCATATTTAGCCAGACTTGGAGCGAAACGCTTTTTCATTTATTTATTTAGATTAGTATGCGTCCAAATATTTTATCAAATGACGAGGCGGGGAGTATTTAAGCAGTATAGCCCGAGGAAATGTTATGTCTTTTCGTTTTTTGCATTTCTTTAATATTGGTGTTGTAACTAGAGTTATTTTTGATTTATGATTATGCCAATATCGTGAAAGACTCAGAATAGTTTTAAGTGTACAACGGGTCACTCAGACTGTGTTTGCTTAATGCGAGAAAACGTAAAATAATTTTTTTTGTTCGTTATTAAACATACTCAGTCGCATTGCGGCAGGTTTTGATCAAGGCAGGAAAATTATCAAGGAATAAAACGGTTAAACACTACGTTAACTTGCCGAGCACATCTACTGATATAGTTTCGTTGATTTCTACGCTCAAGTGAAATAGTCTCTCCTTGACATATTTATGATTTGCATTTATGTGTGATAATTTGTAAAATTTTGTTTTGACGTTGGTTGCACCTTGATACTAAGTGGCACAAGGTGCTAATGGATTCCTGGTATTACTAGGATTAACTGAGTTCAGGGCCTCGTGCATGCACGCATAATTATCTTTCATATAACGGAAAAGTTAATTCTAAAAGATACTAATAAAAGAAAAAAATTCCGGAAAACTTTTAAACAAAAGAAACCATTTTTAAATAAATTACAAATATTGAGGTGGGAAAATAATATCTCATTTTCTTTTCCCAACACACTCAACGGAAAAAATTGGTATTCTTGCCCTAAGTGGGACTCGAATCTACGTCTCCAGTCCTTGTATACAAGTCAGGCGTGCAAACCACTCCACTTTCAGGAAGCACCGTAGGCCTACTCTGCCTCTGGGACCCAAAGTCGCCGTTACTTTGGGCGACTTTGCGCGACTTAAGGCAACTTTGTGCAACTTAAAAAAGAAAATAGACAAAAACCACCGCGTCTTTGTGCGACTTAAGGCAACTTTGTGCAACTTTGCGCGACTTAAGGCGACTTTGCGCGACTTAAGGTGACTTTGTGCAACTTGAGAAGAAAACAGACAAAAACCACCGCGTCTTTGTGCGACTTAAGGCAACTTTGTGCGACTTTGCGCGACTTTAGGCGACTTTTCGCGACTTTTTAGGCGACTTTGCGCGACTTAAGTCGACTTTGGGACCCAGACTAGGCCTACGAATTCTGATTGGATGTTATTTTTGTCTACTGCTAGCTAGCGCTTCGTTTGAGTTCGTTTGCGAAACGGTTCACTTTAACTGCGAAACTGTTATTTCTTATGAATGTGATACTTAGAATAAAATTTATTTTTGGACTCAACAGCACGGATATTGTTGTCCCATCTCACAGAGAGCACAGCGAATGGAGGTTGATCTCAGTCCAGAAAGAGCGTAAAATGGAGCTGTTTAGTTGCTGCCCAGCTCCCTTTAGCACTCTTACCTACACGGTCAAGGTTCGCAGATGGGCTTCGTATTACGTCGTTAATATCGTCCTTCCATGCGGTGTTATTGCCACCCTCGCCCTAATCTCCTTTTGTCTTCCCCCGAACTCCGGTGAACGAGTGTCCCTGGTGATAACTATCCTCCTAGCCATGTCATTCTATATGACCTTAATTGCTGACAAGATGCCACCAAACTCTGAAGTCATCCCAATAATCTCGAAATTTTTCGTGAGTGTGATAATTCAGATTGCGCTTGTGTTAGTCGTCACGTGCTTCATAATTTGGCTTCACTTCAACAATGGGCCACTGCCATGGCTAGTGGAAAACTTTGTCAACGACAAATTGGCGAAATTTGTTGGGCTAAAGAAACGGGCAGGGAAGGTTAAATCTCGTCGAAAGCAGACACTGAATCATAGACACATCTATGAAGAAGACAACACTGTTGTTGAAGTTATCCAAGGCTCGCAGCAGAACGGCAAATCAAGTAATGCAGCAGTGAGAAAGTTGAATGATGATAATACAGCAGCAAAGGAAACGCAAGATTTCTTCAATGAGAAAGAAGAGGTTGCAAAACTAAATGCTGATAGCTGGCGTTTTGCAGCTCGTGTGTTAAATCGTGTGTTTTCTGTAGTTTTTCTTTGTAGCTCCTTGATATCTTTTTTATTAATTCTTGTAAACATCTTTTCATAATCGCTCTTTCCTTTGACATCACGAACAAAATTATTCAATCAAACAACTGAGAGAACATGTTGCATACAGGAAAATCTGTCTCACGCATTGCTAGTATACTTATTGCAATTTTCTTGACAATATTTATTGCTTTATGTACTGATGTGTCTGGTTTTTAAGGCATGAAAAGCCAAAGGTTAGAATAAGACCTCCGACCGATCAATCAACTTTCGTTCCAAACGCCTTTCTCGTTTGCACTCGGCCGAGAGAAGCCTAGGTTCTTCTATACTTGAATTAATTGAACTGGTTTTTTGCGCTGCGTCAAAAGTAACCGTAACCTGTCTGTTCAGTCATACGTAACAGTCTCGGTCTCGGCTTAATTTCCTTCTCAGTCGGGGCGCTCTAAATCGACACCAATTTTTAAACAATTTAACATTGATTTTCATGCCTTGGGTAAAACCTACCCCTTGATTTATCATGTTGTTGATGCAATGATTGTGCTTTTTCTAGTTTTTTTGCCTGCTGTTTTCCAGCCATCTATTTAGATATTCACGTACCAATTGAATGTAATACCTTATATTTACGTTCAATTAACGAATAAATTCATTTAACAATCGAAAGTGACCAATGCAAAGCATTACAGCCAATCAAATCACGGCAACACTAATCAACAGGAATTAGAAGAATTAGAAGAAGTAGAATTGCGATGAGAAGCCACCAAAATGTAGAAAAAAATAGAAAGCTAACCTGATTTATTGTATCGTATTTGATTTTGTACTGCGATTACATCAAAATGGTTGATATATTTTAAGTATGAAAATCTAAACATTCTGGTCCGAGGGAAGCGAAATGCCAAAAATAGGAGGTTGCCAACCTTTAATTACTCGGATCCTTACTGAATCAAACCACCCATCCTAAACCTCTTGTCTCAGCTTATTAGTATTTGTGAACTTTAAATTATATCAAAGTTATTATTATTTATTATCCTCCGTTTATTCAATAGTCAGTAGTATGGATCTTATGCCAAAAAAGGATGCTTTTAAAAGAACAATGTCTAATATGGCAATTAGTTATGTATATATACTTTATCAGAGTCCGACATAACCATAACTTTTTTTGCATTTTTTCTTATCACTTGATGGAATGAAACTCGCTGGGTTATAAAAGTGTACAGCACAGAACATTTTTACAAAGACAATTAACGTTAAAACCTAAAATAAATTAAAATAAACTATAATATATTAAAGGTCTTACCGAACCAAAAAAGTGAACTGTTGTCATATCTTAACATATTTAAAAGCGTTTTACAAGTGATTACAGGGTTTGATAGTTTAGAGATTTAGTTCATTACAGCAGTTCACTTATATTTGGAATATTAAGAAATGCCCTCAGTGAGACAGACAGACCACAATACCGATATCACTACCCTACTCTTTTCGATAATTGTGAGGGTTCTTTTGAGTCCCCCAATAGAATGTTGAGAGACTGGACCTACGCTTTAACGTCCTTATCCGAGAAGACGTAAAGGTCTAACTATTTGCAAATGTTAGAGCAAAGGCAGCACCTTCTCCCCAGTTGTTTTAAGACCCTGAGTGAAGGTCCGGCCGGGAATCGAACCCCGGCCTCCCACACAGCAGATTGGCACCTTAACCGCCTGCAGAGCAAAGAAATATACACAAAACCATTGATAAATACTTCATGGATCCAGCACACACTTAACCCTTACACGGGAGGTCCTGCAATTCGATCCCGAATTCCCCGCACGACAGAGTGGCACCTTAAATCAACTAAGGCGGCGGCTACTATTCTCTATATGAAATAGGACTACATGCTGTCCAATTCGGAAATAATTGGATGAGAAAAATTCCGAGGGACAGCAAAATTGGATCAAGAACTAAAGAGAGTGCGCACCAAAAAGATGAAAATCTGTTCCCAGTTTTTAACGTTCCATGGCCAGCTTATACCATTAAAAGTGAAATTTAAGATTAAGTCAGATGTTTCTATTTATGATCAGAAAAGGCTTTAAGGACTCCTGTAATAAAATAAAAATAATAAACATCTTTATTTACGCTCGAATTTTAGAGTAGCTGTATAAGAGCTAATATCTTCGAGCACAACATAAATTACAATACAATTAAAAATCCCAACTGGCAGGAGGCACACCAGTTGGCTATTTACAAGGCGTGGTGAATTTCACTCTGGGATTTACCCGAAGACAAATCCAACTAGTGGTCAGAGAGGGATTTGAACCCTGGTTAACCGCATTTCAAGCCCGGCGCCCTGACCACTAGGCCACGCTTGCCTCCCTGAATGTCTTTGAAATTCGTATCTCTTGCTATTAACTACGACTTGAAAGACATTGTCACTGTCATTGAAACTGTTACCTTCGCGAGTGTGATTATAAAAGTGACAAATGAAAGCATTACCTTCTTCGATAATATCAATACTCTTGCCTGCAAACAGCAGTAACGCAATGGGAGTAACCATGCTGGAGTCACGCACAAACACTTGAGAGGATTTTACCTGCAGAAGAGGCAGAAATAATGAAGATCCACGCGCGTTTTATATCTGTCGTGAGTGCGCAATAAAAAATAAACAATATTTTTAGGCAGTATGACGATAAACATTGTTAATCAATAGACAATCTGTAATCAATAAATACTCGAATAAAGGAACCAGAAGACAACATTTGCGTGACATCCATTTGCCTAAACCACGACCACTATACTGAGCCTTTGATATAAGGAATTGGTCGAAGAAAATATTTATGGCTGCACAGTTTCTGAATTGATCATATGGATATTTTCTTCCCTCACATTTGGCAGTAGCCACACCTTGGCACTGGGTAACCGCTTTTAGCGAAGTTTTACAACTCGAAACCATATATCTAGTAAAATGTGTGAAGTAAAAGAAATGGCTTGACGGGGATAAAAAAGTTTGCAAATTATGAAAGTGATGAACGAGCAATCCAAAGGTGATGTAGGTATAAGGACAGACAATAAATCTATTGAAATGATCAGAATCTTGTGACAGCAAAAGAGGACAAGAATTTGTTTGTGTCATACCTTCTCGTGATAGATCAACCATCTGGTGCTAAATTCCTTCTCATCAGCATTTACTGAGGAGGGGTGTATCATCACTCTCCCATCAGTCCTGATGATTAAGTGACGAGTTAATAACAGGTTTAAATTTATTGAGTCAGAATGCATCATCACTCTCTCATCAGTCCTAATGATTAAGTGACGAGATATTAGCAAGTGCAAATTTATTGAGTCAGAATGCATCATCACTCTCCCATCAGTCCTAATGATTAAGTGACGAGATATTAGCAAGTGCAAATTTATTGACTCAGAATGCATCATCTCTCTCCCATCAGTCCTAATGATTAAGTGACGAGATATTAGCAAGTGCAAATTTATTGACTCAGAATGCATCATCTCT
>JAODFW020968261.1:0-10544 GCA_027575235.2 Palythoa mutuki
GGCAGAAGGAAACCGAAGAAATAAAACTCTCAAATACCATTTTTCTAAAATAACCTTGAATACCATGACTTTTCTCTAAAAAACCCTAAAAATACTAGATTTGATCCCTAAAATACGACGAGAAATATTTCAATACTGTCATTCACTTGTACTGAATGGCATTTCTCTCATTTCAAAATGTTGGGGGGATGGTGAATACCAAAGATATTTAAGTATTCACCATCGATCCCCCCAAACTTTTTAAAATTTAAAAAGAGATTGCAATCTTACGCCTGGTTCACGTCACTTCTTATGTCTGAAGTGCAAATTTAAAATGTGAGAAAAAAAATAAATGGAAGCGCCTTTAAACACTAGTTAAAACTACTGTATCAAGGTTCTTCCATTATTTCTCCACAAACTGTTTGTGTTCGGAAAAAAGGGCGACCTATATCGGAAAAAAATTACGTTGCGTCACGGAAATTCATTTATTCCAGTAAAAGGTACAAGAGCTAGCCCATACTGCAGTGCATATCACTTTGTATTTTTTTTTTGTTTTTATTTTTACGTGTTACTTATTTGCTACAATCCTAGCTAACTTTCTATCCTTTCCAACACAAGATTTTTAATGCGTAGCAACCTTCCCTAAAAGAAAGAATTCACTTTTTTGCAGTTTCCAATTTAAACTATTTTTACGAGAAAATAGTGTTAATTTCTTATCCTTTAATAGTATCAGTAAAGGGAGATCGTCAGTAAATGAATAAATAACATATATGAAATTATGTGGCGACTATGGTTGGCGGAATGCTGCAAAATGCAACAATGCATTGTTCATTAAACATTGTTCGGGACCATTGCCTAACGCAGAGGGAACTCGGTCGGGTTTGTAGCCGGCCCAAGGGTGGAGGACTAAGTCAGTTTTGTTGATTTAGTGTTTCACCTATGTCCCTGAACTTTCGATTTTCTTGAAGCAAATATTAGTTGTTGAAGCAATTGAAGTTGAATACGGCTACGCGCTTTTGCATGTAAGTTTCAAGTAATTGAATTGTTTATGTCGACAGTCCTTGAATCTGGCCGGGTGCATTAAATTGAGGCTGAATTTATATTTGCGGCGCGCCTGCGCGTTGAACAAACATGTACTGTTTTGAAATTGAACAAATAAATACCTTGAATGTAAATACACATTGTTGAAGTTGACTGCTAAGCACAAGTTTTGAATTTGAATCTATGTAAATAGACATTGAAATTCAATACGTACAATTGTTGAATATGAAAATTCAATGTTAAAACTGAATAAACAATGCATTGAACAATGCATTCCGCCGACCATGAAAGACAGAAATCGGGGAAAAACCGAGCTTTAGATGGTAGTCAAACCCATGATCTCTGGTATACAATTCGGACGCGCTCTACCACTGAGATATGGGTGCTCATATGGCGAGCAATATCTATATAATTTCACGGAAATTTCTTTTAATTTAAAGTTGCAGGTAGCCATACACACCTGCAATGATGCATATCACTTTAATGGTCTATTACACTGCACATTCTTCTCAGCAACTTGTCTCGCGCATGCCGTTGCGAAACAAGTTGCTGGAGTATTGCACAATGTAACATGGGCTGTCTCGAAATACTTTTTGTTGCGCGAAGCGTTGTACGAAGTAGAACTCAAGTCATTTTGTAGCAGATTCGGCAGCAACGAGCAACACCATTGCCGTATCACTCCTTCAGCAACTTTTCTCGCAATTTTAAGGCAGTTTTTTTCCTAGAGCGCCTGCACACATTTGTTTCATTCCGAGGAGCTCTGGATACGGCCAAAAATATCGCAAGTTGCTGAGATCGCGTTGTAGTGTAACACCCAACCTCGCCGCAACTTGCAACACTACCTTTTCAACTATTGCGAGACAAGTTGCTGAGAAAATTGCGCATTCGGTACCAGGGCCTTTATCCATGTACACGTCGATTTCCTCTTCCCAGGCTCCCATTTGACGAACGTGTTGGATTTTCGATCTCCTGTTTTGCAGTCTCACCTATCCATTACCTTGCTCGCTCAGTGGTAGACCGTCGGACTTGTGTACGGAAGGTCATAGGTTCGATTCCTTTTTCCCTAGTTCTTTCTCTGCAAAATTTCATGTTTGTTTATTTAACGAAGTCCTCAATAAAACGAAGTGAACTTTTCAGTCCCGCCATTGGTGCTGTAAAATGTATAGGACAGAAACCAGATTTAAGTAAATTCTTGATTTAACGAACTTTCGAGGTTTCATTGTACGCTGAGAATTCTTCTTTCATTTCCCCCATTAGAAAGGTGATTGACTGTGTTCAATCAGACTCTCTGTCAGAAAAGATTTCTTTATAACATAAATAAAATATTTTCTCCCTGCCATTTTCTGAAACAGTATAATATTTTTTGTTTCAGTTGGTTTCAATTTGTATCGTCAGCGTCTTCTAAACTTTCATTTCCAACGGCGAATTGAAATTTCTTCGGCAAGTGCTCAAATTTCGAAGTGCTATTTGAAAACGTTTGATATATTAATTTCATAACAAAATTTTCAAGAACCCGAGAAAACGTACAACTGATTACAAAAGCTACTGCCAACTGCATACAAAGACGAGAGTTGTCACCAGGTCACACAGGCGGTGTGGTTGGCGCAGTTGTAAGATTTCTGTCTGTTAACCACAGGTCCTGGGTTCAAACCGCGGCTCAGCCGAGTGTTGAACATTTGTGTGACCGTCTTTTCCGCCAAAGTTGATTCAGCTTTCCATTTTCCGGAGGTCGGTAAAATGGTATCAGATTCTGCAGGAGGCTAACATGCGATGGATTCGTTTCCAGTCAAGGGAGGAGTCAATGACTCTCATCCGCTTAACACTACAGAAACCGGAGATAAGTACCGGCTTCAATGGGCCGCTTTGACTCATAGATTGGTTTAGCTTAATATAGAAATGCAGGAACGTCGCGGATTGTCAGATACGTGATAACGGTACACATAGAATATTATATTAGGGACTTTACGCAATGAGGACGGCGACAGAGACGACGACGTGAAAGAACAATAGTAAATACAATAACTGTACGCTGGAATGTATCGAGCTGGGCACCTGCATGTAATTGTCACTAGAAACAGAACGTGAAAAGACCTTTTTTGGAGTTCTGGGGATGACGAGGACTTGATAACAAACATGGTCCCAGTAATTTTTTACCTTCAAGGAGAAACATTTAAACATGTTCTTCTTTTAAAATCTTAAGGCAGAGAAAAGAAAACTGAAAAGACTTACAGCACATGTAACAAGCAATTAGAAATATATTTTTTCTGAGCCGTCGTCGTTGACGTTGTCGTCCTCGTTACGTAAAGTCCCTATTATCAGTGACAGAAAACACTAAATTAAAGCATTGTGCACTAAATTTATGAACTTCAGAGTACTACTACTAATATTATTATTATATAAAGTGTGGCCGGTTCCGCGAGAAAACCATGCAGAGCCGGTAAGGGCCATCTCACCGATTTGGATGAAACTTTGTATGGAAGTATAACTTCAGGAACTATTAACTTTAGTACCAGTCATACGGTTGGAAAGCTTGTACATTTCACTAATCACGTGATACGTATGCAAAAATCCAGTGAAAATGGCCTAAATTGCCGGCCTTATTACAGCAAATCGCTTCAACTAAAATAGCTCAAAAGTTTTTTCCGGTTAAAACAACGTTAGTCTGTATTGAAACAATAAGTATATTTTGGAAGAAACAAATTGTGGCTTTACGGCAATGCTTTTTAGAAGCGGGGTCGTTGCAATGTACAATATAAGCTGAAATTAAGGGTTTTCAGAAAATAGTTTTCGGATATTTCATGAAAATTCAGAGGTTAAAAATAATATAATTAAAAACGTCCAGGTTTCAAGATTTTAATACCGCAACCCGAATGGAATGTACGATTTTGTGCTCCGAGCTTTGCGTCTTCTGATGTTACGACTTTGCATAAATTAAAATCAGATAATGAGTTAGTGGCACGGACTATAACTTCGTTTATTGTCTTTATTTCTGTCAGTAAGAGCTACAGAAACGCCCATTTGAAAACAATGATCGTATATATCTTACCAGTACATGTAATAGATATCATTCCTCAATTGTATTACCCGATTTTGACGTTTTGCACTCAAAAATTTATACATATAGCTCTTATCATTTGTATAGCGTACCATGATTTCCATGAGTTTAGAAACAACTTTGAAGCATATAAAACTTAATCCAGCTATCGCCTATTGCAAGTTTAAATCCTGCGTTTATAATTCAGTTGAAATAATTAATATTTTTAAATAGTGTTGCCTTTACCTTTTAAGGTATGAAATCATTTGAAAATCAGCAAGCAGTTGTTATCAATATATTTTAATTGAAAGTCGTGCAATAATCTATGGCGGATAATTTTCAGCATGCATATTTATTTTGCCGCCAATACCGGAAAAATTTTACGTTAGTTGATTCCTTAATTGGTTAAAGGAAATTACCATTTCTCATCTAATCTGAAATTATTGAAAGAAATTTCAAAATGAGATGTTATGGAAGTCGTCATGCTATAGATATTGTTTACATGCCGTTATTATTAAAACAGGCAAACAAATTGCTGGTTCAGGTTTTGTATAGTGATGATAACTAAACATGAACGCTTATAGGAAAAGCAAAATTTATACATTTTCATTTATTCATTTTTCAGCAGAATTAAGCCACTCTTAATCAATAATCAAAATTTAAAAGCAATTTTGTAGAAACATGTGTCACGTGCTCACTGATCAGTGGTATTCTAAAAATCATCGAACCTTGTTTTCGGTTCATCTCCGGTGTAATAACCAAAGCTGACGTCACAGGATGCACTACACAAAAAAACTACGGAAAATAACCTAACGCTAACGTTAGCCCTAACCCTAGTCCTAACCCTAGCCCTTACAATAACATTGCGCAGTTAAGAAACTTATTGATGAAATGCAAGAGTTTGTAGTTCAGTATGGGTTAAGAAAATCGTCATTGGATGAAGCTCTCGAGTGCGACAAAGTTGAAATTTGCCCATATATATTGGGAAAAAACTATTAACTTTGAACATTTGGGTTTGCTTGTTGCCTTTATTATAGAATAATACAAAAAATTGATTTTGAACAATTTAAGAAAAAACATTGAACATCTCAAGTTTGCTTGTTGCATTTATTATAGAATAATACATTGAACAATTTAAGTTTGCTTGTTGCCTTTATTATTTGCCTTTAATAAATACATTTTGAAAATTTAGTTTGCTTGTTACCTTATAGAATAATACAGTAATGTAATATTTATATGTACCCATATTATTAATTAAAGGGGTACTTGCTATTTACTTAAAGATTCCAAGAAACATTTTCTTTCTTATCTTCAATCTTTGTTTTGTTAAGAACATGTAAGAAAGTTTTTGTAAAAGAGTCATTCGTTTGGAAATCTGGTAATCAAACTTCAACAAACCAATATCAAATTTAGAAATAATACTAAATTCAAATAATTCGCACATCTGCCTTGTCAAATTTACATCAACAGGGGTCCCACTGCAGTCGCACGTCTCTATAATTGTCTGTATGTCCTTTCTTCGTATAAATTTCTCTAAGTCTCTCCTTAATGTTGTTGTCGGTTGAAACTATTAGATAAAACCTATGTCAGTGAAAAGTTCTTCAAAAAGCATTTCTGTAGCTGTCTCTGTGTTAATTGTAGCTAATTGTACCTCAAGTTCTCTAATATTGTCTTTGTGGCATCCCTTTTTGGCAAAGGAAACGTTGACATGGGTAGCATCCTTAAGGTCATATACTTCCTCATCAGTTGGATCTCTAAAGCTAAATGCAAATGCATAATCGTTGGAAAACGTCTTAATGACGTTTCTGGTGTTGTGGGCCTGCCCAATGCAACTCGTTTCTTTTCCTAAATGAAAACCATAACGTTCCCTCAGAACCCTTAAGTTGTTTTTGTTATTTAGAAATAATCTGTGTTGACACCTGTTGTTTAAAGGAAGATTCTCCTTCCATGGAAACCCACGCACTTGGGGATCTTCCTCCAATAAATAGCCCATGTCCCGAATGAGCAGACCGACAATTAGAAAAGCTTGTAAATCAGAGGCTGTGGGTGGGGTAATATCTACCATTTCCACTTTGTCCTCTTCGAATGAGGGAGTACTATGTGGCCATGGATAGCTGTGCGCTGGCGTGAGCACTCTGTCTATAACAAGGTGCATCATTCGCTCCTCGAGGAATTTTGAAAGTGGCTTATAATTACTGGTAAACATGACGGGCGGAACTCTGATCAACTCGGTATCTTTACCCTTGCACTTGATTGGCTGCTCCATGATCCCATCAAAATAATGTTCTTTACCACAAATTAATCTAAAATCCTCTATACCGTCACAAAACGCCACTGAGGCGAATTTGAGGGGTGCTCCCCAAAACTTCTTGGTATGCTTATTAAAGCGGAGATGGCATTGATTGCCATTACCAACCAGGCCCTGTATTGCTGAAAGCAAGGTAGATTTGCCACAGCTTTTGTTGCCACCCCATAATGTGAACATATTAGTACCCTTCTTGTTAAAAAAAAAGAATGCACATAGCATCTCGAAAAATCTAACAGGACTTATTCCTTGATAAGCACAATACTTAAGAATATTGTACATCCCTTTAGTATTTGGTTTCTGGACTACATTTCTTTCACCAATTAGAAAACATTGTCTCTCCCCCCACAGTCGTAAGAATATGGCGTCGAATGTGTCCTCCTTCCTTCTTCTATTCGCCCGCTCGACCCTGGCCTGAAGGCAAGCATTCTCAGCCAGGTACTTACGTCTGGGGTGTTGATTGAAAAGCATCGCGTTACGTTTATGCTCTTCACAATCGAACGCATCGATAACCTCGTTGCTTTTCAATGGGGAGAGGGCACTATTATTTCCTATGTGCCAATATGCGTGAAGAAACTCGTCAACATCAAGATTGTATTTAATTGCAAGTGCTATCATTTGCTTTATGTTGATAGTCTTACCTTTGCATTCCAATTCGTCCCCTGCCCCAAAACTAAATATAGGTTTCTGACCAGGCATCCACCTCTTAATCATTTGCGTTACCCTTTGGAGTTTCGCATTCTTAATAGCTCTAAGAGCAAACACACCTTTGAACCGGAATGACGCTGAATTCAATTCCTTATAAAGTGTATCATATTTGTGGGATCCCCGCAAATAAAGAATCCCGAAACCATCATTCCCTATACAGACCCCATCCTCATCAACATCCCCATTACCATTCCACATGCTGTTACAACTGTTGTTGATTATGCAAGGATCTAATGTTGACTTACAAAATCCTAATTTCCCTTTACTTTCGAACACCTCTTTCATTAATGTAAAATCCTCTTTTGAACACAAGTTCTGATTTTGTATACTAAAGAATAGCAAAAATGCCCTATAGCTATTTGTTTTGGACTTACTTAAACAATTCAAAATATCTACCTCCCCACCACCATAATTTCCGAAGTTATGAATGTGGTCTCTAATGAACTCGAAGTTCAGTTGGTCTGGGTCGCGTCTTTCATTTTGAATATTAACAGTGCTATCGTATCTGTTACCATTATTAAATTCTGTTACATCTAATTGATTCTTTTGTTTTATCGTAACGAATTGTTGTTCTAATTTCTCGTACTTATGTATCTGACTATTTAGCAATGCGGTGGGTTCTGCAATTCTTTTATCAGAATCACTTACTGAAAGGGTATTAACAGGGGTATGCACATACGGAACGTATTCCTCTATCTCATCATCATCGATAAATTCCGACACATATGCATCTTGGTTATAATCTTCATGATCACCATCATCACCTGGCACAGCGTTATCGTCATTGCCCATCAACGCTTCAGTATCGAAGAATTCTGCGGCCAGGTTTTTTTTTCTTCTTTTTCTTGATGGCTGTGGCTGTTCCTTTTGTTGGTTTTCCATCAATACTTCTAATACATTCTGGGAAAAAAGAAACAAATAATGGAACATATCCAGTTGGTATGTTTACGAATACGCAACAATGTGTTTAATAAGATAAACCAAAGCAAACTAAGGCAAACCAAGTTCAAAACAGTCCCTCCTGACCAAGCAAAAATTGTAGCTGTGGTAGTTAGCTAACGGTTCGGAGTTTGTCTATCAAGTACTAATTTTAAAATTAATTTCTAGACTTCAAACAAAAACAAAAAAAATCAATTTTCTTTTAAAAATACAAGTTTCAATACTCTTTTTTCCCCTTTCTTTCCCAAAGCAAACAAAGGCAAACAAAGAAAAACCAAGGAAAACTAAGGCAGGCAAACCAATGTATTTGTGTATAAGCGAATGAGTTAAATACAACAACTATACTTTATATATATTAATATAATATTTACGCCTGCCCGTTAGTATTACAATGTTTAAAAATCTTACAGTTAGTATTGCAATGTTAGTATTACAATGTTTAAAAATCTTACAGTTAGTACTGACAATGTTAGTATTACAATGTTTAAAAATCTTACGGGAATTTTAAAATTAATTTCTAGACTTCAAACAAAAACTAAAAAAATTAGTCTTTTAAAAATACAAGTTTCAATACTCTTTTTTCCCCTTTCTTTCCCAAAGCAAACAAAGGCAAACTAACAAAGGAAAACCAAGGAAAACCAAGGCAGGCAAACCAATGTATTTGTGTGTAAGCGAATTACTTAAATACAACAACTATACTTTATATATTTGTATATAACATTTACCCCTGCACGTTAGTATTAAAATGTTTAAAAATCATATCGTTAGTATTACAATGTTTATAAATCTTACCGTTAGTATTACAATATTAGTATTACAATGTTTGAAAATTGTAACGTTAGTATTACCATTAAATCAGTTAAATATTTTTAAATCTCTGATCGTTAGTATAAATTTTACAGTAAAAACCGTTGACGAAATATGACCCCACATAAAACATAACACACGCGACACGGAAACCCCATGTTTGTAATTCAAAAATATACCGCTAAGTACAAACCTGAAAAATACAGTCTAGAATAATTTATTTAATAAACATACCCACCTTTTTTTGCCCAGCTCTTCTTTCGGTTTCCTGCGGCGATTTGCTTGGTTGCTCCTGCGATTCGGCTCTGTAAGAAAACAAAAGATTAGAAGAGAAAACATTAAGAAAGGTCACTAGTTTGAAATGGAAGATAAAATTTATTTATTACTTACCTTGTTATTTCAACAGGGTTTTCAACGGTAATTACTCTCTGTGTTCTTTCATTAACTGCATTTCTTCTGTAATAAAATAAATTATTAGAAGAGAAAAACAGAAAGATACAATTCTTTACCTTTGTATTTGCAAAAATATTGACTTACCGCGTCGCGGGGTTTTCGTGGACATCAACCGTCACGGTTTGTATGTTGTACTCTGGTACCGCTACGGGGATTTCTTGTTCTTTAGGAAACTCTGAAAACGTTACATCGGTTCTGGAAGAAAATCAAATATAAGATATATTCGTCCTCTAGAAACCGGTTCTGTAAGTAGCAGACAACGAACATGATACAATTCTTTACCTTTGTATTTGAAATTCATCGTTCTTAATTCTTTCAATTTCATCTGAAAGGAATTTTTCAAATGTTCCATCTATTTGGGATAAAAATTAATATATACTTATTAGAAAAATATAAGAAAAGCAATTTCTAACATAATTTTATATAAATTAAAGTTTTTATAAAATATACCTTCAATATCTTTTAAAAGACCTTTGAAACTCTCCTCTGTCTCTTTGTCAAGTTTCTCGTAAAGTTGGCTCATTCCTTTATTTAAGTAAAGGTCAGCTTGTAATTTGAAGGAGTGATCCTCCTCTTTTCCCCAAAATTATCTATATAAAAATTAATCAGGCTGGATTGATTTTTATACACAGCTATAGCGCACTCATGACAGGAAATATGGAATTGAATTACGCGTCGCGTGATATTATAAAAATTAACGGTTGTTAAACATGATATCAAACAGTCAAAGCAGTCAAGTCTAATCAAGGGAATTTTTGCAATCTGTTGATTTTAAAAGGTTAGTATTTTATATTACTAGTTATTCTTATATTATCTTACCCAGTTTTGGTATTTCCTAATCCACCAGAAGTATCGAGCTACATATTGTAAGCATGTTTAAGCGCCAGCCATTATTTAAGCGCTAGTAAATTTATTTAAGCGCCAGTACATTTATTTAAGCGCCAGTACATTTATTTAAGCGCCAGTACATTATTTAAGCGCCAGTACATTATTTAAGCGCCAGTACATTATTTAAGCGCCAGTGCATTATATAGATTAAAATTTAAGAGTCACTGTCTGAGAAAACCATGCAAAGCCGGAACATGGGGGTCGGCCAATCTTAACCAAATTTCTACTGTTAGTTACCCTTACCGAACTATGAAACATGATAGCATTTTTTTCTCAATTACGTTATTTGGCTTTGTGATAAGACCACCCCCCAAAAAAGGCCCCCCTGACAACCTTGAAAATGCCAAATTTTGGCTGACTTCAGCAAGTAATATCTCCAGAGTAATTGCA
>JAODFW020968369.1:0-10544 GCA_027575235.2 Palythoa mutuki
TGTGGTACATGACTGTGAATAGTGGTACATGGTGAATGTGATGGAATTTAAAACCAGCCAATATTATTATCATTATTATTATTATTATTATCATTATTATTATTATCAAATATTATTATTAATATTTAAAATCTTATCTATTAGCCAAACTGGCCACACACAAAACATTGCTATTCCAGTAAATACTTACAATAAACATCAGTTTCATCAACAATTTCTGACTGAATAATTTCTTCAATAACATCCTCAAGGGTTAGAATCCCTATGGCTTCATAAAATGGGTCTCCTTCTCCTTCAGAGTTCACCTTTATGACAATAGCCAAGTGCGACTGCCCTGTTTTAAACTGCTCAAGCATTTTGTCCAAATGTGTGTCATGAAATACAAAATTTACAGGGTGGTTGTAAAATTTCATCACTGTTTTCAATGGGGTACAGTCATCTGGGTCAACAAAAGCCAAGTCTTTCACAAACAATATACCAACAACATTATGTCGCTCATTTTCATAGACTGGAATACGACTATGACCTGACTGCATAATCAACGACATAGTCCTAAAATCAAGGATAGAAAGCTCATCAAGGAGGAAACAGTCATCCAATTTGGTCATAACATCCTCAGCAGTTTTACTTTTGTAGTTTAAAACACCTGTGATAATATCAACCTCATCGCCTTCCAAGTCATTATAATCTGCAGTGACCTTCAGCATCTCCAACAACTGTTGACGATTGTATACAGTCCCCATTTCTTTACCCAAAGCTAAATCAAGTATTCTGCTTATGGGAAAAGATAAGGGAAATGTTAAAAGCATAAAAAATTTCGTAATCCATAAAGTCCTAGCGCCAACAGCAAGTCCGTGTCTCGAGCAAATGCTCTGTGGAAGGATTTCTCCAAATATCACAATTCCAGCAGTGGATCCGATCACAGCCCATATTCCGGAGCCAATGAGGCCATCCAGCAGAATTGTGAAGGAGCTATTAACTAACACGTTACCCAGTAACAAAGTACATAGCAGGTAATTGCCATGCTTGCGTACAGGACCGATCTTTCTTGCATATTTCTGCTCACTTTTTGTTCCACTATTCATGACAATTTTTAACTCCGTCGGATCCAAGGCCATAAGCCCCAAGTTTAAGCCAGAGAAAAGGCCTGAAAGGCAGATTAAGACAGTTATAAAAACTAATTCCAGCCATAATGGCAAAACCTTCGTTTTCGCTGTTTCAGCTGAGTAAGTCCCTAGTTTCGTAATGTCCGAATTTGAGCCTTGGTGCCTCCATCGTGTCGTATTTCCGGTACCTTCTTTCAAACACACGTAATAAAAATTATTCTCCGTCAGATAAGATAGAACAACCTCAACTTGTGCAGCATTGCTCAGAGAGCCGTTAACTTTAAGATAAACCGGTTTTGTCTCCCTCAGATCATCACAATTTGAATCGGCTTTGTTTGAGGTTGTTGTGAAAGAGATACGTGTGTCGAAACCAAGATCAGAACCGTACAACCTCAACAACACGGCCTTATTTGCTGCAACTCGAAGAATTCCATTCTCAATTTTCCCTTGCGAATCGGAAGGGCTTATTCCTATTACTGTGGGCTTACATTTTATACAACGGAGGCAAACCAAAAGTGATAAAGCCAAGATAGCTCTTGCATAGACACTAACACGCTTCCTAACCAAAATGGCGGCCATATGTTTTGAAATGTACGTTCTCTGTCTCGTGACCATCACGGTGTCATTGGTCACAACCCACCTGTCGTACTACCATATTTGGAAGTGCACATGCGGCCTGGCACTGTGTCCAAACATTAGGCTCTTAGTGATGGTGCTCAAGCAGTGCTTGTTTTTTTGCCAAAAAAGTGCTAAAATATGATAATTTTTTCAAAAAGTGCTCGTGGGTTACATAAAAATGCTCACTTTTTCAGATTTTTTTAAACATAGAATTTTTCATTTTTCAGATTTTCAGTTACATTTTTCAACAACAGTCAACAAAACGTAAAGATCAATGTTTTTTTCCCATTAGTCCAACACAACGTTTGAGGTATTCTGTACATTATCCATACTACTGATACTAGAAGTTAATCATCGCTTGTTATTGAACAAAAACCTATTCCCCAAGACTCCTCGACTCCTTTGACTAAAATGAGTTCAAAATCAAAATGCATCTGGGAGGCTTTGGACGACATAAATAAATTCAGATTTTGCTTTTTAACACAAAATTATACAAATAATCAATCGAAAATCCAAAATAATGCTACCAGAGCTTTTTTGGGATAAAATGTAAAAAAAAATGCTCGAGAAGCCAAATAATGCCAAAAAAAAGTGCTAGCACTATCGTATCGGTAAGAGCCTACTTTAGAACATATATATGGAAATTTTTCGCGGCCTTTTTGTATGCCGTGAGAGTGCATCCATTTAGTGAATAGATTCCATGTTGGCGTGCGTCTGTTCAGTATCATATTAGTAGCAATCCCAGATTATAAAGTGCATTTAACATAATGGTGTTGAAAAATCGACACTTGTTAATTAATATTGTTTTTGTCATCAGTTGAAATAAATTTGATAAATTAAGGATTTGTTTCTTCAGTTTCTCCACAATTGTTAATAAAGTGTTGTGCTTCATTTTATTACAATATAAAGAAAATAAACTATATATCAGTTTGTTTTAATACTGTACAACCTTTACATCTAAACAACTTTTACCACAAGGGTTGAGAAACTCGTTTGTCCAGCAAAAATCTCGTTTATCCAGTTTTTTTGGCAGAAGAGGTGCGCGCGCAATGATTGATTATCTATTCAAAATGGCGCAGATTTGGTAAAAAGCCCCCGAAAATCGAGAATGTTCACGCATGTAAAAGCACAGGGATCCCATGTTCACCACATGCAACCCAAGATTTAGGGTTGCGTTCTCCTAACGTCGAACGCAATAATAAGCCAAGTTATTCTCCCATTTTGATTGGTTCTCGCCTATGATCTATTGTGTCGCACTTGTGGTTACATTGCTCATGGTACTAAATAATACACCTTTTCTCAAACAATATGTAGGTGAGACCAAACGACGATTATTAAAAGGACACGGATTTAACGAACACAGACCTTCTTCTAATATGTTACTAATCCCAAGAGAACAAATATTTTCCTCGCGCAATGCTATACGTAAAGCCAAAGAAGCTTATTATATTACTAATCTCGCTATTACCTTGGAACCTAATGGCTTTGCAAACGTGATGAAACGTTTTAAATTAAGTTTGTTCTCTCTCATCCGGCATGTTTGTAATTATTTGTAATACGTCATTTCCTTTTCTCAGTCTCCTATATAAAGTTTCAAGTTTCAAGTTTATTGGTTTGCACATTTACAGTAAAGTTTCCTTTTCTCAAATATATCAAAACTTACAAATAAAGGAGAAACTGAGATTTGATTGAAAATACTATCAGAGGTGGTCAAAGGAGCAAAAGCTTTCGAGTTGGCCACTACCACGGTGAGATGAGGGAGAGGAAAATTTATATATTAGACTTATTGCATTATTGCTTTAAAACGGACTTTGGTGGGCAGAAGGAACATAATTCATAATCATAGTTAGCAGAATCGAAAAGAGAAAGGAAATTAGCAGGATCGAAAAGAGAAAATAAACTTAAAATGTACATATTTGTGACATATTTACATGGTTTTGTTTGAATTTACATCTGGCTGGTAACAAGGAAAAGCTTAAGTTGTTTTTTAAAACAATTATATGGCAATAATTTTATCTCGCTTGGTATTGTTTCCCATATTTTTGATGATAATATTTTAAAACGTGTAAGTCCATGGTTGGTCCTGGAAGCTGGTCAGTATAGGTTTTGATTAGCAGCATACCTTGTATTATGAAGAAGAATTATGGAAAGCGCTAGAATGCTCGGCATCAAGGTTTCGAAACTGAAAAGGAAAATAAATTAGAAAAGGGCATTTGATAATGAAGAAGGAGTATTACATTGATAATTCTAGATGGGCGTGAAAAAGTTGTTAATTTATAAGAGAGAGAGAGCTGTTCACAAAGGATGTGCATAGCCTCTTTGATTTATAGTTGTGAATCACAATTTTATGCGTAATCAAGCTTTGCATTATTTTAAAAAAGCTGTGGAACAAATCAAGCTGTTGATAATCATAACAAAAAGAACGTTATCATGGGTGATAATCTACGATCGACTGTTTATCGAACTTTTCTTGAATTTTAACGAAGCGCTACTTTCAACCCATGCCATCACAACCAATCATACGTCCGAAAACGTTTCCTGCTATATCAGCGCTAAATGAACTGACCCACCCTAAATGAAATAAATATCAACGATAAATGAAATACCCACCCTAAATGAAATATAGATCAACGCTAAATGAAATATATGACTTACCCTAAATGAAATAACGTTTCAACGCTAAATAAAATAAATAATGACACTTGTTCACTATTCACAGTTTCAATATTTTTGCATCAACTTTACGCTCGGTTGGTGTAATATTGGTGTCTCAAGTAATGACGTCATACATCACGTGGTTGTTTTGCAAAAGCTTGTTCCTGACCAGTACCATGCACCAATAGCGTAATCATTTTATTAATATGAGTTACCAGTATTCACGTCACTTTGTCATTGGGTTAAATTATATATAATGACGTCACAAATGATTTTTAGTAAACTTATCGTTTATTCTTTTGATTTTTAGCTTTTCCTTGTTCCTCCAAAAACGAAGACACTCAACTTTTTAACAGCCAGTTCTTCTGCCGACTGTAATGACTTGAGAAATCATCTGATTTGGCTATTCCGGGGTAGGATGCCTGGTTGGTAAAGATGGGGGGCCTCGCGTAGCCGGTTAAATCTTTTCCAAATAAACGCTTTAGGAGGAATGTCACGGCTACTCATTTTTTTCCATCCGGGTTATTGAATTTTAAATTTTTCCGTATTGTTGAACTGATTGCTTAAAAAAAATTGTAAAATATTTAATTTTTTTTATCGAGGTCATGGATTTGCTTGAAAATATCCGGGAAAGGTCTGAAAAAGTTCTTGAATTTCACATTCAGTAAATAGTGGCAACCTTGTAATAAAATGAATAGGCTACTGGTGCATGGTAATGGCTAGGAACAAGCTTTTGTAAAACAACTACGTGATTTCTGACGTCATTACTTGAGACACCATTACTACCCAACCGAGCGTATAGTTAGTGTAAAAATATTGAAATTTTAAATGGTGAACAAGTCTAATGATTGATTTCATTTAGCGTTGAAACGTTATTTCATTTAGGGTGAGTCATTTATTTCATTTAGCGTTGATTTTTATTTCATTTAGGGTTAGTTTTTCATTAATCGCTCATTTTTATTTCATTTAGGGTGGGTATTTCATTAAGCGCTGATTTTTATTTCATTAGCACGATAATGATGTATAAGTATTCCTCCTCAGATATTTCCACTCACGAGTAGAAGTGGTAAAACGCTCTGCTAACTCTACTAATCCTTACGTACAGGTTGGACACCGCTGTCACGATGCGCCGCTGTGAATGGCAACATAAACGTAGCACGCGTACTTATCCACCATGGAGCGAACGTGAATAGCGTGGATAAAGACGGAAAAACCATTTTAATGAACGCAGCACTGAACGGTTTTGAACCGCTAGTCAAGCTTTTGGTCAAAAAGGGCGCTTCAGTGGCCACGAAATCTGAACGCGGTAAAACAGCTTTGGATTTTGCGAGATCGTTTGATCACGAGCGGGTGATTCAGTTCTTGCACGAGAAGATGGAAGAGCACAAGAAGTTACAAAATGAAAAGACGCTCAAAGACGCTCGGAAGGAAAGAAAAGAAAGCCTGGATAAAACTAAACTAACTATGACTAGTAAGCAAGATCTGGCACAGTTGAGTGGCCCGGCAGCTGTATCGTCAGCAGAAAGCACAGAACAATTGGCCCAAAGGAAAAATAGCACGAGTCGAGAAGGGCTTAAAATCTGAAAAAAGACAATCAGACATTTGTACATTTATCACGTCCACAAAATATTTATGATATGATTTTTGGGATCAGGTTTTCTTGAGAAATAAATGATTTATTTTGCATTGCATTAGAATTGAAATGAGTTAACATTGCTCTCTCCGGTTTGAAGCTCAAGTGATACACCTTTCTCTTCACGTGTCTAAATATATTGTTGAAAATAGATAATTGATATAAACTTCAATAATAGTTGACAATATACACGGCATCATGGTTACCAATTTTTATGTTTTGGGATGTAATACATAATTGTGAATTTGTTGTAAATATATATGATATTTGAAGTTTTTATTTTGAAATCTGTTATTAGTATTTTAAATCAAATTATGTAAGTTTTAAATCCCGATGGACGTTTTATCTCATCAAAGCAATCTGCAGGGCTCCATTTAAAATAATTTTTAGTTTTTCCAAAAATCACGGAATTTAGTTTTCATGAAAGTATGAAAACACCGAAATTTTATGGTGTGGAGAGAATTTAGTTAATTTGTGTACAATGAATCACGGCAAGGTTGCCGGATATTTTTATTGTTGCATTTTAAGAAAAAAAGGGAAATTTACGTGTTTAAATTGCGTTTGACGTTGTATTAAATTTTCTTGATTTCTTGAAAGTCAATCTTGATAGAAGTTATTGATGAAAGTCGCGTGTAAAAAAGATGTGTAATTATAGATACAAATAACGCTGCGATGCGCACGTTCTGAAAAACCGAACCAGCTTCAAAGAAACAAAAAAAATACATATTTCAAGTATACACAATAAAGGATGCATTACTTTTTGTCTAGTATTTTACTTTGTGAATTTATTTCTAATGCAGGTCTAACCAATGAGGCAGAAGGGACTGCTCAGAATCGGTCACCCATAACTACTCAGTTCAAATCTGACAGAATTCTAAAAGTAGAACAACAAAGCCGGTATGCAGCATAACGAAAATTGTTACCGATCAAGAGTGCTCGCTGTGTTAATCCGACAATCACGGGTTAACTCGGACCTCGGAGTCGCAATTTTGCAGCAAATTGCACTTGTTCTCCCATGACTTATCAATATCGCAATTTACAAAATGCTTTCTTTTATTTTAAGACTCCAATATTTTGTGTCATTGTCGTTTCAAACTGTCGGCTTTTGATTGGCAGTGTGCGATTCTGATAGCTGTTGTTTTCTCAGTCGATAGCAGTAAGCTGATACTTTAAATTTCTTTTGAATTCGCTAGTAATTGTCTCCGGTTTGGACCCCCGTCCCATATCGGCCAGCGGATTTGGACCCGGGGGAAAGGGGGGGGGGGGGCATTCCAGGTAGGAGGAGAACAAATCCGCAGTGAAATCGGTATTCCATTTCCGTTTAACATTTTCTTTCCTCACTGGTCTGTTTTCATTGTTAGCTAAATCCATTCACGAGTCTAAGTAGCCTATTGAAGCCACTGCTTATCCGTCTCCAGTTTCTGTAGTGGTAAGCGGATGAGAGTCATTAGATACGTTTAGATTCGAGTACGAGTGCGAGAACAAGATTTTAATGCGCGCGCTTCGACACACAGTTTGCTTGTATAAGCGCGCGGTTTTACCAGCAAACTCGTTTTATCGAGAGGAGGACTGTTGATTAAATCTCGTCCTCTCGACAACGAGTTTACTTGTATAAGCGCGCGTTCTTGAAATCTCGAAACTGGTACTCGTACTCGGATCTTGCAACAAAAAAAAGTATGAATTGGACTGTTTGTTTAACTTTGGTTCAAGAATTTTAATTATACCGAACAACAATGTTTGATACAAGGCGTTTTTCAAAATCAACATATGAAATTTTGATGAGAAGACCTTAGTTAAATTTTTAACTGACGGCGCGCATCCCGATTACCCAGATTTTTTTAAATTTTTATTTATTTTCCAATACAGCTACCCCTCCCATGGACGATTTTCAGCTGGGGTGGTCAGGCAAAGTAAAACAATTAAATCAGGTTTATAGGCATATGGTTTAAAACAGACACACGGGTGCGAAACTGATTAACGGAATTACAGTGATAAAATAAATGATTCGGGAGACTGTTCCATTGCGATATTGTTCAATATTTCAAGAATTCAGAAACTGAGAATTTGAATGAGGTTTGGAAATTTATAATTGTAAAAGATCAACAGAAAGGGGGTAAAAAACCCTCTCAAGAAATCATTATACCTCATCCTTGGCTGAAGATTCTGAATTATCCATCGTTTTCAGTCGCTTATGAGTCGCCTCATCCAATGCACCCAAGCTTCGCTCTGCTCTTGAACGATTTATTTCTTTCCGCTGTCGAGACTACAGGTCAAAATAATAATAAATAATAATTAGCCTTTTCTATTGTGTATATGATCAAAGGCGCTTTACAATAATCAGTACAAGGTTTTACAGCTGAGGGTCTTAGATAATCCGCTACTGCGGCTCACATATATTGTCATTAAGAAATACCCTCAGTAGAACAGACAGACCACAACACCAGGATCACTACCCTACTCTTTTCGACAAGTGCATGGGTTCTTTTAAGTCCCTCGACAGAGAAATCGAGAGACTGGACCTACGGTTTAACGTCCTTATCCAAGAAGACGTGAAGGTCTGACCATTTACAGATGTTATAGCAAAGGCAGCACCTTCTCCTCAGTTATTTTAAGACCCTGGGTGGAGGTCCGGCTGGGAAAGGAACCTGGGCCTCCCGCACGGCAGACTGGCGCCTTACCAACAAGGCTAGCTAGGCGGTGGTTAAAGAGGTTTTATGCTTATACATGTTTTACTGTAAGGCTTCTAGCAATGTAAGAGCATAAATACAACAAAGCCAAAAAAATAAGCATTTTAAAAACCTCGAGTAGCTGATTTTCAGTAGTTAAGTAACGATCCGAGTAAGAACTAGGCAGGTCAACGGCAATGGAATGCAGAAGGTGCCAATTGCGATATTGTCAAACCGTTAATCTCATTGGTTAGGCTTTGCAAACTGACCATATCTTCAAAGGAAAGCTAATTTCTTTTGTTTTTAAATTTGAGAAAAATACCACGTGGGGAACATCGAAAATCAAATGGTTTCCTTGGATTTTGTTTTGGAGTCTTATGATTGGATAAATTATTATAGCACAAAAGAAACATTGCTTTAAAATATAGTTTCATTGCATTTTACTTTCAACCATGTTGTACACAGGTTGATGTATTCTCAGTAAGAAAATCTAAACATTGGTGTGGGGAAAGCGAAATGCCATATAACAATGGGAGGTACCCTAGTTCTTACTCGGAACATTACTTAAAAGTGAATATATGAAGTAAATTCAAGGGAAATCACTCTTAGTTTGAGTTAACAGGGAATTGGAGTTAGCGAGGGTTCAAATTATCGGGGTATAAACTGTAGTGTAAGGTTTGTGGTACGGTTTATTGTAATGGTACTGGTATGAAACCAAATCAGTTACTATATAAGTGAACATAGCAATAAGATGCATAAAGGAAAACATCCTGCTAATCTTTTTTCGCGTTTGTGGGTGTAAAACCTATTGTGAAGTTTGCTAAGAAATTTTGCCGAAAAAAATGAACTGATCGCTCATCGAATTTAACCCCCGTAGCAGCCAGAGGTTAGATTATGGAGATTTAAAATATTGTTCGGGGACTTGAGGCCTGAACCGCACTTTCAAGGTGCAATTTTAATGCCTTGCAGCTAATATTATTCATTTAAGGTAATTTCCCCACACCTCAATTGTCCTCTGCGACTAAAGATAGACCACAACATCTGGTCTTTATATAGACCAGTAGCTTAACCTCCAAAGAAGGTGTGACAAAAGGAAAGCTATGAAAATTATGGCAGGGTTTTTTATGTTACTTTTAAGGCTAGATTAACAAACGACACACTTATTACTACACCACTTATAATATAGAATTGAAGAAATAAACTTATTATATATCAGTCAACAGGCAAAGTCTTGCAATACATATATACGCAACACCCACTACATGAATCATAATATATACCTTCCCTGCCTCATCAGCTGATGAAACAGTAATATGTGTCGACTCTCCTGAATGGCCTTGGCTCTCTGAAGCCTGGGACCGACCCACACCACGATCTTCACTGGTATCCGTGGGCTCAGTTTGGCCAGCAGCTTCATCCATCGCTGATTCAATTTGCTGGGTAGAAGAATCAGATTTACCATGATCCTCTACGGTCTGTACCGCATCGTCACTCTGATTAAAGAACAAAGAATGTATTGGTGTAATTATAAAAACAGACCAGTTTTTGAACTCGCAACTGTTGCTGCTTTCAATGATAGCAGATTCTTTTTATGTAGTGATAGCCTCATTTTGGTATTAAATAATAATTTTTGGTATAAATATAATGGTTTTCCAGTCCGGGAGCCTTATTCATTCAGAGGCTAAATACAGAGGGGACTAAGGGCTTTTAACCATTAAAATAGCGAGAGAGAGGGAATTGTCAGAAGCATATAATGTATACTTCCGTTGTCTTATTAGTCCTACTACCAGTTTCTTAAAACATGGCCTGCAGTAAAAATTACTAATCAAGACTGAAAAAAAATAGTTAAAAAAAACTTGTTTATAT
>JAODFW020968462.1:0-10544 GCA_027575235.2 Palythoa mutuki
GGAAGGAAGGAAGGAAGAAAGGGAGGAAGGGAGAGAGAGAGAGAGAGAGAGAGAGAGAGAGAGGGAGAAAGATAGAGAGAGAGAGAGAGAGAGAGAGAGAGAGAGAGAGAGGAAGGAAGGAAGGAAAGAAAGAAAGCAAACAAGCCGAGGGAGAGAAAGAAAGGGAGAAAGAAATGACTTACTCTGTTTTCTCTTGCTTTTCTGGCTATGTGCGGAACTGCTGTGTGTCCCAGTTCTGCGTCACCTTTAACTTCAAATCGTTCCTGCAATAACAGATTGAATCTTTTAAACTACGCTATGACGGAGAAATTGTGGCAGAGACAAGGTTCAGTTCTTAACTTATTTCAGACAGAGTAGATTTGGTTTAATAGAGTAACGAGCATAACAAAAAAGATCTGGATGATTAATATAACATAATAAGGGGATGGATCATTGATGGAAATTCGCCCAAGTAAATTACTTGGTAAAGCTAAATCTTTCTACAAGCATGTTGGCTTATTGGAGCCGGTGCTCGACTCCAGTTCTGTAGTGTTAAGCGGATAAGAATTATTGACTCCCCAAGAATAGGACACTAATCCATCGCACATTACCCTCTGTAGAAACTGGTACTCATTTTACCGAGCTCATAAGAATAGAAAGCTGAATCGACTTAAATGGAAAGAGGATAACACAAATGTTCAACACTCGGCTGAGCAGAGATTTGACGTGGGCCCCTTGTGATTAGAAGGTAGAGATCTTACCACTGCGCCAACCACGCCGTCATTATTGAGAGTGGAAGATCTGTAAGATTTACCCAGATCTACAAGAAAGACTAATACTAATGGCGCTTTGTGACAGTCCAAGACAACAGGTTTATTTTTGCTGACTGGACAGGATAATGAAACAGCACAACAATAATATTGCAAAGAATAGTCTGACAAATATATAAAAATCAATGATATTCTAGTAAAACCGTATATTTTAAAGTTGCATTTTGATTTTAAAAATTAATCATATATTAATTATATAGTAATAATAATAATAACAATATTACCTCAGGTACAAGGTTTCCCGCCTTTATACACGCCGCTACCCCTACAAGGTGAGTTACTGTTGTTAGCACCAATGCATGCTATCACCATTTCCCTGCTACCCTCCCAACCGAGCCCTTTACTTTCCATATTAGCAGTACAGTTGTTAGCACCAATGCATGCTATCACCATCTCCCTGCTACCTTCCCAACCGAGCCCTTTACTTTCCATATTAGCAGTACAGTTGTTAGCACCAATGCATGCTATCACCACCTCCCTGCTACCTTCCCAACCGAGCCCTTTACTTTCCAAATTAGCAGTACAGTTGTTAGCATCAATGCATGCTATCACCACCTCCCTGCTACCCTCCCAACCGAGCCCTTTACTTGAACTCAGCACGAATGGCGTCAAGGGATTTACAATTATTTTAACATATCACTGTTAACTTATGTAAAATCGGTACATCTTTTCTTCGATCTTCATCATTGCCTGACGATATTGTTGTGTTAAAAAACAAAATATCGCATTACCATTGCCTGTGTCTTGCATCATTTCTAATTTACATTCTAGATTCGTGATGCACTTCTTCGGATTAGTATTCGTCTTGTACTTTGAGTCATTCACTTTAACATGTTTCTGTTTGGGGGTGGTGCATTCTGGTAAAAATAAGTTGCTTTTTAAAGCAAAATAGTCGCTACCAAACTCACATTGATGACTGACAATCCACTTTCCCAAAGCCAGGCCGTACAGGTATTTCATAGTGTAGTGGTTACGACTCACATACATCTCATCATCTAGAAGACATTCAAAATTAGCAAATCAGTCTAACTGCATGTAACACTTAAAGTGTCCCTATGGCAAATTTTTTTTTATTTTTCCGAACCGGGCCATGACGTCACTTCAAGAATCGTCTACTCTTCCCGTCAGTTTTTTCAGTGTTTTATTGCATTACCATACAAACCTGATCATTTTTTGGCTTAAACAAATCAAAAAACGATCAGGTTTATCTGGAAATAAATTGAAAAACTGAAAAAAAGAGTCGACAATTTCTGAAGTGACGTCACAGCCTGTTCTGGACCCAGACTTAGCAACTTCCAGTCATCTTTGTTGGGCGTGGCAGGCAAGGGAACTTTAAAGCTCGATTTTGTGGCGAAAATATGACGAATTCGAAATTTTTTTAGAATACTTGTCTACGCACTCTAGAGATATCAAAATCGAAAAAAAAAATTGCCATATGGACACTTTTAAAAACTCTTGGTTTGCATGTGAATTGATATCTGAACAGACAAACTATATATGCAGCTGAAAATAAATCGCAAAACATTTACTGTTTACAGCACAATACCTAAACTGTGTACAAGTCCACAGTTGGTTTGGGCTCCATCAAATCTTGTACCAAGTGTAGAGCAATTTAGGTGGAGCAACCCACTAAGTAAAGCTCTGGTTGTTATATGTTTTAGAACTCTGTTGTGCGTGCGTTCTCTATGAAGTTTTAGGCTGAAAACACTGGTTGTTTACCATTTACCACAAAATTTCGTTAATTTCGGTTGGAAAGTACATGGTAAGACTACTTTGGTATTCCCGACCAAAAATTTTTCAAATTAAACGGAACGTCTTGAAAGGTAATCCAAATTTTTCAACCATTATATCCAAACGGAAAATGTGTCCATTTGCTGTTCTCCACCGGCTCCAAGCCCGACTCCAGTTTTGATGTGTGTCGCGTGTTAGTTAGTTAGATCATTAATCAGGATTCGTACACTTTTAGACAAAGAAAATTTCAGGACTTTTCCAGGACTTTCTAGGACCAAATTAACAAAATTCAAGGTCCTCAAAAACTAAAAAAAGGGTTGCTGGGGCCAGTATCTCAATGGACAAAAACACGGAAGGTCGCAGACGAGTAAGAAGAGGTGAGAGCAATTTTTTGCAATCTTTTCACATGAACCTGTGCCTGGATTTGTGGCCCAAAGATGTCAGAGAAATATTTAGAGTGAATTAGTTCTTAAGAAATAAGTTAATTTCCAGGACTTTCCATGACTGATACCAATTTCCAGGTTTTCCAGGCCTGGATTTTGAATTTCTATTTTTCCAGGCCTTTCCAGGTTTCTGCGAGTTCTGCATGCGAGTCATACAGATGTTCAAGCTGCCCTTTTATAACTGGCGATTTATTGCAGGCCTTCGTCAACTGAAGCATCTGCAACCTCGCTCAATATGTCATCATTTCAGCCGCCATCTCTTGGTAGTTTGTTGGGATTGTTTGTGCAAATGGTACACGCCAATCCCGAACAAAATTTTTCATTGGGGATTTTTACTTACCATTTGTACAAACAGTCGGCCAACCGGTTTTCCCAGGTGAATGGTAAACAGCCACTATTTTGTTTGAGACTTCCAGAGGTTTAAATATTTTAACCACTACGGACTGTTGCGGTTCCCGCTAGTCACGAAAATCAATAAACTTATGTACATTTCAATGCTTAATGCCGTGGTAAATACTCGGAAATAACTTTTAGCAATAATTGGCCGCCGCATAACCTTTCTCTTTGAATTATTCTGATTTTTGTTGATTCATATCTATGTTGTGAAATGCATTCATGCTCCAAAATGTTGCACAGTTACATAGTTTTTTCCACTCAGCAGGCTTAGAAATATCATATTACCCTGACAACTAGGTTAACTATTTTTTCTCTGTGAGGTCCGTGCAGACAAACCAATAATAGTAACCTCTTTCCATGTTTCCATGGAGCTACAGAAACACGAGTGGAATTTAGGAGAACGAAAAATAATCAATGGGAACATGAACCCGAAGGGATCAGACAATTTTTTCATGAGTTATCGGAACACGGCTTTCAGCCAATCATTGCGTGCATTAATGTTGATTTAAAGAGCCATATGCATTTAATGATTAGGAACCTGTGTAGCTCCGTACGACTTTCTAAAACAGAACAACCTCAACAACGTATTTTTAACTGTAAAAAATTTCAGGCAAAGAGTGAAGCAATGTTAATGTGAAAAAAAATCGCTTTAGAGGTTTTATTTTTAATATCTAGTGAAAACGTTTCCGGTTAAAATGCAGAATATGGCGGTTTCCAAAATGAACTAATGAACTTCAGTTCTGACTTTTAATAAGTTGAAATCTAGCTAAGTCAAGTTAAATGTGAAGTTTTCTCCTCTACAATTTTTACGGTTGCTAAAATCTCGAATAACTTTGTTAAAGTGGACTTGATATTTCATGGGTAAAATAGTTAAAAAAACAGAAGTTGCTCTGGTTAAAAATATTTAAAAACACGTTTAAAATTTCCCGGCGTTACGGTTGAAACACCAATCTCCTTCAGGGAAAGCGAATAAAATTCTAAATGAAACACAGTTATTACAAGAGCGTATGTAAATTCAATTGTTCTTACATATAAAAGTTAAATATAATATTTGTGCGGTAGTCTTAAACAATCGTCCCAGTTGATTCCTTTTTCTCCACATACATTTATCTCCCAGACCTCCAAAACGCGCCTTTCATGCCATTTAGGGCACGTGTGTTTGATTTCAGCGGAGTCCCACCCTCCCTTGTTGCAAACTGCCTTTTTGTTTCACCTTTGCAACATTTTTCACAACCTCCGCAAGGAATTTTACAAATCGGCGCACGAATCTGAGCTTTTGGCACAGGGTCTTTCGGCTTTGGGAACAGATTTCCAATGGTCTTGTGAGGTTTGAACACAACTTCATAATTCATGTTATTAATCTCCAGAAAAACAGAGAGCCCTAAGAGGTCGAAACAGCCTAACATCAGAAGATGACGTTGGAAATAAACAATCAATCAACAAACATTTTTAAATAACAAATATGAAATATGCGGAGACAAAGAACTTGGAAAAACACGAGTTCTTGGGAACAGAAAACGAACCCATAACCTTCCGTGCACTAGTCGGACACTCTACTACTGAGCTATAGGAACTCATATGGCGAGCAAGGTCAAAGTGACTGTGCAATATAATCCTTGTGTCATAGCCCAATTTAGTGACCTTGCTCACCCTATAAATTCTCATAGCTCAGCGGAAGAGCATCCGACTGGTGTACGGATGGGCAATGGTTCGATTCCCATTAGGAGCTCAGAGTTCTTTGTCTCTGCCTATTTCATATTTGTTATTAGTTTACACATCACCCCAATTAAACATTTCTAAAACTGCATTACCTGTATTCATAATGACATGAGTTGCCTTTGGGCTAAAATCGCTGACAAGTTTCCCTCCGCAATCTTCCGCTAACGTTTTTGCACTACTCTGTAGTCAAGGAAAAGAAATAACAACCGTCAGTGATTCGTTTAGAGGTAAAACTCAAACAAAGTGATTTTATTTGAACTTTTTAGATTATGAAGACAATCGAACCGATGCTTCAAATTTGCATGATAGTCTCCTACTTAAAAAAATGTAACCATAAATGTCAAGTTTCAATGTGTTGAAGTACTGAATTGTTAAGTCAAAAATGTTTTTCAGAAATGAACAAGACATTTAGAGAATAACGTATTATTGAGTTGTAGAAAATATTCATCAGTACATATTATATTCATAAAACACTCTTGCATGTATGTATACTTCCAAACAGTTGATTTGTTAATGTGGTCAGTCCTTGAATCTGCAGGATGCATTTAGTTGAAGTTGAATATAGATTTGCCAATTGAAGCCATTGTTTGTCTACGCTTTCTGTAGTGTTAAGCAGATGAGAGTCATAGACTCCCCCAGGATGGGACACTAATCCATCGCAGGTCCGACCCCAGCTGGTACTCATTCTATCGATCTTTGGAGGATGGAAAGCTGGGTCAACTTTGGCGAAAAAAGGTCACGCAAATGTCCAACACTCGGCCGAACTAAGATATGAACCCGGGAACTTGTGTCTGGAAGAGAAATCTTATTATTTTCTGATGAGTGCTTTGTAAAAAAGAAACGTATCTATTTTTGTAGCTCTCTGTACTAATCTTTCACAGTTTCGAAAATTGTGATTTATTTGTATGAAACCTCGTATAACAGAAAAGCGGTAATGAGGTTTGAGACGTGCTCAAGTGAAGGAAATTTTAGGCCTCAGGGATCCTCACGCCACTGGTAATATCACATCAGTCATCTGCTGCATTGCCAGCGTGGTGGTCCCTGATAGTGCAGTGGTTTGCACGCCTGACTAGTAATACAAGGAGACGTGTGTTCAAGTCCTGCTGGGTGCAAAATACCAATTTTTTTTCCGATGAATGCATTGGAAAGATGTTTTTTCCCCATAGTTATATGTACAAATCTTTCCCAGCCTCGAAATTTGTAATTTATTAACTAATGTATGCCATCACTGTTACATCATTACATATTATATATTATATTGATACAGCGAGCCTTCATTAATCTTTTTAAGCAACTGACAAAATGTGCAAAATTATCTGTCGCCTCGGTTTCATGCTGAAGGCCTGGTTACAAAAGCAAAAATCTTCCTTATTTTTCATCTTGGTATGAAACTTTGAAGGTCTATATTATATTTCTTTTGGGGGTATTGGTTAAAAAAGTGTGACAGAAACATCAAAATGTAAAGATTTGTATTTTGGTTATCTATGACAAATTTTGTTGTCAATTAACTTTACAAACTATGACAAAAAGCTAAGCTAAATCCATTTACGAGCCTAAGAGGCCCATTGAAGCCGGTGTTTATCTCCCGTTTCTGTAGTATAAAGCAGATGAGAGTCATTGACGCCCCCTGGACAGGACACTAATCCATCGCAGGTTAGCCCCCAGCAGAAGCTGTTACTCATTTTACCGACCTCAAGAGGATGGAAAGCTGAGTCAACTTTGCAGGAAAAGAAGGTCACACAAATGTCCAACACTCATGGTTTGAACCAAGGATCTTGTGGTTAGAAGACATATCTTACCACTGCGCCTACTACGCTGGGACTTTTGAACTATGGCATGAAACGGGCTAAAATCGCGGGTCTTACCATGTGCCGCTTGCCAAGCCTTGTGGCAACAAATGTTACCAAATTATTTGTTTCTTCTGCCGTCTTGTAATTTGAATTATAATTCTTTTCACTTCTCACTTTCAATTCAGTTATTTCTGGTGATGATGATAAATGGTCAGGAGTTGATCTGATCGGGCTGTCTGTCAATTTGCTCTCTGATGACTCCTCAGTCCTATTTGCTGTCGAATTAAACCGGCTCTTTATTGATTCTAATGGCGAGAACGAATTTGTCCTTTTCTTCATCTTATACTCCTTAGAACACAGGTGCTTTGTTGAGACAGATTGCAGTGTTGGGCTACCAAACTTTCTGTTACTTTGGTGAAGACTGCCGGACCAGGCTACACTGACAACTGGAGATTTCCTTACTGTTTGGTCAAACAATTGTCTTTTCCTACCTAATATCGACAATGTGGCTGGTGACGGGCAAAGATCATCCTCAAGAATATCCACATCTTCGTGGTAATCTGACTTGAGTCGCTCACCTGATGTTTTGTCACTTCTTTCTTTCAATTTTATCCCTGTAATCATACAGTCACGATTATGACTACTGGAGATGTTCGTGTCAATAGTTAGATCAAGATTGTTGTTTGTTTGATCATCTGCTGTATTGCCAGCTACACTCGGTCTACTACTGCAACAGGTATCTTCACTTTTTGACAGTTTAATCTCATTTAACTTAGCACCCTCATGCAAGAGTTTCCCATTTCGGTTCTCGTTTGAACTGAAACCTTGCATCTGGTCGAGGAATTCTTGAGTTCCACTTGTTTTTGGTGAGTGTTGTTCTTCAAATCCCACTGAAGATCCCTGGTCATCATAACGTTCCTCTTCATCAGTTGAACACTGGTCCTGGCCAAGGTATCTGGACATAGCCAGGAGTGGGGAGGGCAGCTGGCGGGGTGGAGGAATACTTCCTGGAGAGAGAGGTGGAGGAGGAGTTGGTGATGGGTGGCTGAACATCTCTCCTGAAAAACAAACAAGAAAATCAAAATAAATGAATTCAAGCTTCTGCTGGGAGCTATTTTGCTATGGATTTGTGTCCCTTCCGGAGCCTGGTTGTTCAAAAGTCGATTGACACTAGCCTATGGTTCACATTTTAATCTGTCTTCGTGTTTCCAATCTTAGAGAGGCTGCTTTGCATAGCATTTTGAGTATTGTTACTTTGTTTGCTTATAAAATCTAAACAGTACTTTATAAGCACAGTAAATATATTTCCTCGGCGACATTGCTCTTTGGATTTTTGATTAATTGAGGGTTAGAGGTAACAAGCATTTAAACTGTCAAGCCAAAGGGTCAAAGAAATTGATCTGTTTTAAACTACTAGAACCAGAAATACGTTCCAGACTCATTACCACCAAAAAGTTAATGTACTAACGTATGTTAGTATAATCATACATGTGCGTGGCTAGAAACCTGAAAATTAATTTATTTTCTGTCAGTATACAACAGTTGCTAAAAACTTTTGAAATGTTGCTCGAATATGAAGAATTCAAGCAACTAACTCCTGAGCTGAACAATAAAAAAGGGGCGAAAAGTACTGATTCAGTTGAGTGGTATATAGCTATTTTGAAAAAGGTTGACATCTGCAATAGTGAATACCGTGACCAAAAGAACTTTGGGTAGAATAATAGCAGCATGAGCAATAGTTATATCATCTTGATTTATAACTAAGGCATTCCGATAACCAAATCACGCGCCAGTGAAGATTATTAGTGTATGACCATAACATCATCAAGTTATAGATGAAACTGCTGTAAATGCTAACACTTTTTTGAACTCTCATAGGTCATGGTAATGACTATTGCAGATGACAACCATTTTTTAAATAGCTATATACTAGATAGTAACATTGGTGTGTTAAAACTATTACGTATTATAGAAGGAAATGTTGATCCCGAACAAAGGAACTAAGGTTACAGCACCTTAGAAAACATGACCTAACACTGGAAAAAACGTTGATCCATAAAAATGGAACTGAGATTGCCTTCAGTAAACATTACCACGTATTGAATGGAAATGTTGATCCCCAACAAAGGAACTAAAGTCACCTTCAGTAAACGTGACCACATATTGAAAGGAAATGGTGATTCCCAACAAAGGAACTAAAGTTACCTTCAGTAAACGTGACCACATATTGAAAGGAAATGGTGATTCGCAACAAAGGAACTAAGGTTACCTTCAGTAAACATGACCACATATTGGAAGAAAATGTTGATCTCAAACAAAGGAACTAAGGTTACCTTCTGTAAACATGACCAGATATTGGAAGAAAATGTTTATCTCCAACAAAGGAACTAAGGTTACCTTCAGTAAACATGACCAGATATTGGAAGAAAATGTTGATCTCAAACAAAGGAACTAAGGTTACCTTCTGTAAACATGACCAGACATTGGAAGAAAATGTTGATCCCAACAAAGGAACTAAGGTTACTTTCAGTAATCATGACCAGATATTGGACCAGATATTGGAAGAAAATGTTGATCCCAACAAAGGAACTAAGGTTACCTTCAGTAAATATGAACAGATACTGGAAAGAAGTATTGATCCACAACGAAGGAGCTAAGGTTACGTTTAGTAAATATGACCAGATATTGAAAGGAAATGGTGATCCCAACAAAAAAACTAAGATTACCATCAGTAAACATGTCGTCTTCACTCTCAAGTTCCTTTTCATTTTCCATTTCTTCCAAGTCCATCTGTCGCATAACTTGTTCCTTGGCTTCGTTACAAGAGGCGATGTACCTTTCCAAGTCCTTCATCTCTTGTTCTTTATCCAAAACTAACTCCTTAAGTTTATCTACTTTCTGAAAGGAACAAAACATTACTTGTTTTCATCAATAGTAATATAACAAAAACATGCAATACAAGACAAATAAAAATTAAGTGTAAAGCTATTCTTCCGTACCAAATAAATGGGAGGATTGGATAATTTTTGAAACCAAACAAGTGGTCGAGTCCTCATAAACAGGGGGTCGAAAAATTTTAAAACGTTATTGTTTACTCTCTACGCTGTGCCATTATTATCATGCTTCAACACAGCTACCATTTTTCATTTCCGTGAAAATACATATATCTTTTTCAGTAACTCCAAAAAATTATCCCATTTTGATTTTGTAAAAAATAGTACACACAAAAATGAGATTAGGAAATCCTACAATTTAACAAACTGTTGGTTCCTAATCTAATAAGGTCTGGTGGAAAAAAAATCAAAATTATAATATGCGGGGGAGAGGAAGTTTATTTGTGCTTCTTGAATCATTGTTGAATAATTTGGCACAATATTTTAAAAGTATAATGATAAACAAATATTGGAAGAGGTTGAGCAAAATATCGTTATGTGTCAGTGACGAGCAGATTCTTTATTTGTCGAAGCCGAAGGTTGAGGCAAATACCGTATTTACTCGAATAAACGCCGCAGCGTTTATTAAATTTTTCATGATTTGGGTGCGGCGTTTATACGAGGGCGGCGTTTATTCGAGGGAGGCGTTTATTTCAAATTATGCTGTTCATTTTTTTAAACAAGCAACCGTAACTTTACTTTAAAAAGTAGAAAAAATGATAC